>CAMPDV010003306.1:0-46511 GCA_946699065.1 Loxodes magnus | reverse complement strand
TCTATCTTCTTTTCTTACTTTATTTCCTCACTTTTCTAAATACTTATAACTTCTTTTTATCTCTAAGTTTTAGTTATTCTAAAAGCTGTAATTCTATCTTCTTTTCTTACTTTACTTCCACACTTTTCTAAATACTTATAACTTATTTTTATCTCTAAATTTTTGAAATTCTAAAAGCTGTAATTCTATCTTCTTTTCTTACTTTACTTCCTCACTTTTCTAAATACTTATAACTTCTTTTTATCTCTAAGTTTTAGTAACTCTAAAAGCTGTAATTCTATCTTCTTTTCTTACTTTACTTCCTCACTTTTCTAAATACTTATAACTTCTTTTTATCTCTAAGTTTTAGTAATTCTAAAAGCTGTGACCTATCTTCTTTTCTTACTTTACTTCCTCACTTTTCTAAATACTTATAACTTCTTTTTATCTCTAAGTTTTAGTAATTCTAAAGCTGTAATTCTATCTTCTTTTCTTACTTTACTTCCTCACTTTTCTAAATACTTATAACTTATTATTATCTCTAAGTTTTAGTTATTCTAAAAGCTGTAATTCTATCTCTTTAACTTACTTTACTTCCTCACTTTTCTAAATACTTATAACTTCTTTTTATCTCTAAGTTTTAGTTATTCTAAAAACTATATCTCTTTCTTCTTTTCTTACTTTACTTCCTCACTTTTCTAAATACTTATAACTTCTTTTCATCTCTAAGATTTAGTTATTCTAAAAGCTCTAATTCTATCTTCTTTTCTTACTTTATTTCCTCACTTTTCTAAATACTTATAACTTCTTTTTATCTCTAAGTTTTAGTTATTCTAAAAGCTGTAATTCTATCTTCTTTTCTTACTTTATTTCCTCACTTTTCTAAATACTTATAACTTTTTTTTATCTCTAAGTTTTAGTTATTTCTAAAAGCTGTAATTCTATCTTCTTTTCTTACTTTATTTCCTCACTTTTCTAAATACTTATAACTTCTTTTTATCTCTAAGTTTTAGTAATTCTAAAAGCTCTAATTCTATCTTCTTTTCTTACTTTACTTCCTCACTTTTCTAAATACTTATAACTTCTTTTTATCTCTAAGATTTAGTTATTCTAAAAGCTGTAATTCTTTCTTCTTTTCTTACTTTACTTCCTCACTTTTCTAAATACTTATAACTTATTTTTATCTCTAAGTTTTAGTTATTTCTAAAAGCTGTAATTCTATCTTCTTTTCTTACTTTACTTCCTCACTTTTCTAAATACTTATAACTTCTTTTTATCTCAAAGTTTTAGTATTTCTAAAAGCTGTAATTCTATCTCTTTAACTTACTTTACTTCCTCACTTTGCTAAATACTTATAACTTCTTTTTATCTCTAAGTTTTAGTTATTCTAAAAGCTGTAATTCTATCTTCTTTTCTTACTTTACTTCCTCACTTTTCTAAATACTTATAACTTCTTTTTATCTCTAAGTTTTAGTTATTCTAAAAGCTGTAATTCTTTCTTCTTTTCTTACTTTACTTCCTCACTTTTCTAAATACTTATAACTTCTTTCATCTCTAAGATTTAGTTATTCTAAAAGCTGTAATTCTATCTTCTTTTCTTACTTTACTTCCTCACTTTTCTAAATACTTATAACTTCTTTTTATCTCTAAGTTTTAGTTATTCTAAAAGCTGTAATTCTATCTTCTTTTCTTACTTTACTTCCTCACTTTTCTAAATACTTATAACTTCTTTTTATCTCTAATTTTTAGGAATTCTAAAAGCTGTAATTCTATCTTCTTTTCTTACTTTACTTCCTCACTTTTCTAAATACTTATAACTTCTTTTTATCTCTAAGTTTTAGTTATTCTAAAAGCTGTAATTCTTTCTTCTTTTCTTACTTTACTTCCTCACTTTTCTAAATACTTATAACTTCTTTTTATCTCTAAGTTTTAGTTATTCTAAAAGCTGTAATTCTATCTTCTTTTCTTACTTTACTTCCTCACTTTTCTAAATACTTATAACTTCTTTTTATCTCTAATTTTTAGGAATTCTAAAAGCTGTAATTCTATCTTCTTTTCTTACTTTACTTCCTCACTTTTCTAAATACTTATAACTTCTTTTTATCTCTAAGTTTTAGTTATTCTAAAAGCTGTAATTCTTTCTTCTTTTCTTACTTTACTTCCTCACTTTGCTAAATACTTATAACTTCTTTTTATCTCTAAGTTTTAGTTATTATAAAAGCTGTAATTCTATCTTCTTTTCTTACTTTACTTCCTCACTTTTCTAAATACTTATAACTTCTTTTTATCTCTAAGTTTTAGTTATTATAAAAGCTGTAATTCTATCTTCTTTTCTTACTTTACTTCCTCACTTTTCTAAATACTTATAACTTCTTTTTATCTCTAAGTTTTAGTAATTCTAAAGCTGTAATTCTATCTTCTTTTCTTACTTTACTTCCTCACTTTTCTAAATACTTATAACTTATTATTATCTCTAAGTTTTAGTTATTCTAAAAGCTGTAATTCTATCTCTTTAACTTACTTTACTTCCTCACTTTTCTAAATACTTATAACTTCTTTTTATCTCTAAGTTTTAGTTATTCTAAAAACTATATCTCTTTCTTCTTTTCTTACTTTACTTCCTCACTTTTCTAAATACTTATAACTTCTTTTCATCTCTAAGATTTAGTTATTCTAAAAGCTCTAATTCTATCTTCTTTTCTTACTTTATTTCCTCACTTTTCTAAATACTTATAACTTCTTTTTATCTCTAAGTTTTAGTTATTCTAAAAGCTGTAATTCTATCTTCTTTTCTTACTTTATTTCCTCACTTTTCTAAATACTTATAACTTTTTTTTATCTCTAAGTTTTAGTTATTTCTAAAAGCTGTAATTCTATCTTCTTTTCTTACTTTATTTCCTCACTTTTCTAAATACTTATAACTTCTTTTTATCTCTAAGTTTTAGTAATTCTAAAAGCTCTAATTCTATCTTCTTTTCTTACTTTACTTCCTCACTTTTCTAAATACTTATAACTTCTTTTTATCTCTAAGATTTAGTTATTCTAAAAGCTGTAATTCTTTCTTCTTTTCTTACTTTACTTCCTCACTTTTCTAAATACTTATAACTTATTTTTATCTCAAAGTTTTAGTATTTCTAAAAGCTGTAATTCTATCTCTTTAACTTACTTTACTTCCTCACTTTGCTAAATACTTATAACTTCTTTTTATCTCTAAGTTTTAGTTATTCTAAAAGCTGTAATTCTATCTTCTTTTCTTACTTTACTTCCTCACTTTTCTAAATACTTATAACTTCTTTTTATCTCTAAGTTTTAGTTATTCTAAAAGCTGTAATTCTTTCTTCTTTTCTTACTTTACTTCCTCACTTTTCTAAATACTTATAACTTCTTTCATCTCTAAGATTTAGTTATTCTAAAAGCTGTAATTCTATCTTCTTTTCTTACTTTACTTCCTCACTTTTCTAAATACTTATAACTTCTTTTTATCTCTAAGTTTTAGTTATTCTAAAAGCTGTAATTCTATCTTCTTTTCTTACTTTACTTCCTCACTTTTCTAAATACTTATAACTTCTTTTTATCTCTAATTTTTAGGAATTCTAAAAGCTGTAATTCTATCTTCTTTTCTTACTTTACTTCCTCACTTTTCTAAATACTTATAACTTCTTTTTATCTCTAAGTTTTAGTTATTCTAAAAGCTGTAATTCTTTCTTCTTTTCTTACTTTACTTCCTCACTTTGCTAAATACTTATAACTTCTTTTTATCTCTAAGTTTTAGTTATTCTAAAAGCTGTAATTCTATCTTCTTTTCTTACTTTACTTCCTCACTTTTCTAAATACTTATAACTTCTTTTTATCTCTAAGTTTTAGTTATTCTAAAAGCTGTAATTCTTTCTTCTTTTCTTACTTTACTTCCTCACTTTTCTAAATACTTATAACTTCTTTTTATCTCTAAGTTTTAGTTATTCTAAAAGCTGTAATTCTATCTTCTTTTCTTACTTTACTTCCTCACTTTTCTAAATACTTATAACTTCTTTTTATCTCTAAGTTTTAGTTATTCTAAAAGCTGTAATTCTATCTTCTTTTCTTACTTTACTTCCTCACTTTTCTAAATACTTATAACTTCTTTTTATCTCTAATTTTTAGGAATTCTAAAAGCTGTAATTCTATCTTCTTTTCTTACTTTACTTCCTCACTTTTCTAAATACTTATAACTTCTTTTTATCTCTAAGTTTTAGTTATTCTAAAAGCTGTAATTCTTTCTTCTTTTCTTACTTTACTTCCTCACTTTTCTAAATACTTATAACTTCTTTTTATCTCTAAGTTTTAGTTATTCTAAAAGCTGTAATTCTATCTTCTTTTCTTACTTTACTTCCTCACTTTTCTAAATACTTATAACTTCTTTTTATCTCTAAGTTTTAGTAATTCTAAAGCTGTAATTCTATCTTCTTTTCTTACTTTACTTCCTCACTTTTCTAAATACTTATAACTTATTATTATCTCTAAGTTTTAGTTATTCTAAAAGCTGTAATTCTATCTCTTTAACTTACTTTACTTCCTCACTTTTCTAAATACTTATAACTTCTTTTTATCTCTAAGTTTTAGTTATTCTAAAAACTATATCTCTTTCTTCTTTTCTTACTTTACTTCCTCACTTTTCTAAATACTTATAACTTCTTTTCATCTCTAATTTTTAGGAATTCTAAAAGCTCTAATTCTATCTTCTTTTCTTACTTTATTTCCTCACTTTTCTAAATACTTATAACTTCTTTTTATCTCTAAGTTTTAGTTATTCTAAAAGCTGTAATTCTATCTTCTTTTCTTACTTTACTTCCTCACCTTTCTAAATACTTATAACTTTTTTTTATCTCTAAGTTTTAGTTATTTCTAAAAGCTGTAATTCTATCTTCTTTTCTTACTTTATTTCCTCACTTTTCTAAATACTTATAACTTCTTTTTATCTCTAAGTTTTAGTAATTCTAAAAGCTCTAATTCTATCTTCTTTTCTTACTTTACTTCCTCACTTTTCTAAATACTTATAACTTCTTTTTATCTCTAAGATTTAGTTATTCTAAAAGCTGTAATTCTATCTTCTTTTCTTACTTTACTTCCTCACTTTTCTAAATACTTATAACTTATTTTTATCTCTAAGTTTTAGTTATTTCTAAAAGCTGTAATTCTATCTTCTTTTCTTACTTTACTTCCTCACTTTTCTAAATACTTATAACTTCTTTTTATCTCAAAGTTTTAGTATTTCTAAAAGCTGTAATTCTATCTCTTTAACTTACTTTACTTCCTCACTTTGCTAAATACTTATAACTTCTTTTTATCTCTAAGTTTTAGTTATTCTAAAAGCTGTAATTCTATCTTCTTTTCTTACTTTACTTCCTCACTTTTCTAAATACTTATAACTTCTTTTTATCTCTAAGTTTTAGTTATTCTAAAAGCTGTAATTCTTTCTTCTTTTCTTACTTTACTTCCTCACTTTTCTAAATACTTATAACTTCTTTCATCTCTAAGATTTAGTTATTCTAAAAGCTGTAATTCTATCTTCTTTTCTTACTTTACTTCCTCACTTTTCTAAATACTTATAACTTCTTTTTATCTCTAATTTTTAGGAATTCTAAAAGCTGTAATTCTATCTTCTTTTCTTACTTTACTTCCTCACTTTTCTAAATACTTATAACTTCTTTTTATCTCTAAGTTTTAGTTATTCTAAAAGCTGTAATTCTTTCTTCTTTTCTTACTTTACTTCCTCACTTTTCTAAATACTTATAACTTCTTTTTATCTCTAAGTTTTAGTTATTCTAAAAGCTGTAATTCTATCTTCTTTTCTTACTTTACTTCCTCACTTTTCTAAATACTTATAACTTCTTTTTATCTCTAAGTTTTAGTTATTCTAAAAGCTGTAATTCTTTCTTCTTTTCTTACTTTATTTCCTCACTTTTCTAAATACTTATAACTTCTTTTTATCTCTAAGTTTTAGTTATTATAAAAGCTGTAATTCTATCTTCTTTTCTTACTTTACTTCCTCACTTTTCTAAATACTTATAACTTCTTTTTATCTCTAAGTTTTAGTTATTATAAAAGCTGTAATTCTATCTTTCTTTACTTACTTTACTTATCTAGTATCTAAGATCATCTTATTTTTGCAACACTTCAGTTTTTTTTTCTTTATTTTTCTTAATTTTACTATGAATATAATCTTATTATTATACTTATTTTTATATTAACTTTCATATTTTTAATTAAAAGTTACTTTTAATTCTTGTTTTGCTTTTATTCATTTTTCAAAAAATTATAAATTTTACTTTGACTTTAATTTATTTTTAAGCTGAATTAGTTTCGGACTTCGTCTTCTTCTAATTTCACGATCCCAACACTGGCTTCATGCGATATTGGGTATATCCTGTTGCTTTCGAAAAGCAGCTTCCAGTAGCTCCATCTTTATTGGCAGTCAGGCTTCGACACCCTACCAGGAGTAGTTAATCAAGAGGAATGCTTTCCCTTGCAAAGGTTGACTTTGGCCAGGGACTTTCTCACTTCATTAAAGGATCTTGTTCCTATCCATAAAACCAGAAAGTATTATTATGAAGGTCAATCTCAGCTCCTACCTTTTTAGATATCATTTCTTACTTTTTTTAGCATATTTTTTATTTTATTTATTTTATTCTTATTTTTGAAATATTTCTTCTTAGTAGATTTTTTTTTATTTGTATTACAAGATCTTTTTCTACTTTTATTAACTCTAAAAATCAAAAAAATTATCACAACCCAAAATCAAAACATTTCGAAACCAAAATTAAAAATTATATCCTTTATCTTTTTTAATTCCATTTTTTCTCAAAACCCTTTTATATTTTTAAACTTTTTTTGGCAATTTCTTCCTTTCTAACCTTTATTATCCCGATTTCCCCCAGTTTGTTCCGTCCGAAAAAAGTCTTGCAGTGTAAAAAGCTGAGCAAAAAAACAAAAATAAATTTTTCACGATTTAATGCTATAAATATTCTTATTCGCCTTTCATTTAGCTCTAAAAATCAAAAAAAATACCAAAACCCAATTCTTAAAATTTTTATCATGCAACAAAATCTAAAATTTTCAAATCAAAAAAAAAACAAAAACTTGCAAAACCAAAACTTAAATCTTCAAAAGCAAAATACAAAATCGAAAGTTTTCAAAACCAAAATCAAAAATTTCAAAACCAAAATCAAAAAATTAAAAACCAAAATCAAAAAATTAAAAACCAAAATCAAAAATTTCAAAACCAAAATCAAAAATTTCAAAACCAAAATCAAAAAATTAAAAACCAAAATCAAAAATTTCAAAACCAAAATCAAAAATTTCAAAACCAAAATCAAAAATTTCAAAACCAAAATCAAAAATTTCAAAACCAAAATCAAAAATTTCAAAACCAAAATCAAAAATTTCAAAACCAAAATCAAAAATTTCAAAACCAAAATCAAAAAAATTAAAAACCAAAATCAAAAATTTCAAAACCAAAATCAAAAAATTAAAAACCAAAATCAAAAAATTAAAAACCAAAATCAAAAATTTCAAAACCAAAATCAAAAATTTCAAAACCAAAATCAAAAAATTAAAAACCAAAATCAAAAATTTCAAAACCAAAATCAAAAATTTCAAAACCAAAATCAAAAATTTCAAAACCAAAATCAAAAATTTCAAAACCAAAATCAAAAAATTAAAAACCAAAATCAAAAAATTAAAAACCAAAATCAAAAATTTCAAAACCAAAATCAAAAATTTCAAAACCAAAATCAAAAAATTAAAAACCAAAATCAAAAATTTCAAAACCAAAATCAAAAATTTCAAAACCAAAATCAAAAATTTCAAAACCAAAATCAAAAAATTAAAAACCAAAATCAAAAATTTCAAAACCAAAATCAAAAAATTAAAAACCAAAATCAAAAAATTAAAAACCAAAATCAAAAATTTCAAAACCAAAATCAAAAATTTCAAAACCAAAATCAAAAAATTAAAAACCAAAATCAAAAATTTCAAAACCAAAATCAAAAATTTCAAAACCAAAATCAAAAATTTCAAAACCAAAATCAAAAATTTCAAAACCAAAATCAAAAATTTCAAAACCAAAATCAAAAATTTCAAAACCAAAATCAAAAATTTCAAAACCAAAATCAAAAAAATTAAAAACCAAAATCAAAAATTTCAAAACCAAAATCAAAAACCTTTTATGCTTTTAAAATTGTTCTTGAAAAAATTTGTTCCTTTCTGACCTCATTTCAATCCCGAATTCCCCCAGCTTGTTCCGTCCCAACTCACCCCTATAGTGTAAAACGCTGAGCAAAAAAAGGCTTTCGCGTTTTTCGCCATTTTCAGCGCTTCTAACTCATGCAAATTTAATCTGCTGCACATTAAATGCAGTACAGTAAATTTTTCCTATCGGAAAAACACATAATGCTACTTAAAAATAGTAACAAACGTAATTAAATTTTATAACAAATTAAAAAAAAAACTTCGCGCTTACACGTAACTCAAAAAAATTCTAAAACTATAATATAAAATTAAAAAAATTTTTAGCTCTAACACATAACTCAAAAATTTTCATAACACTAGAAAAATTTAGAACTTTTTGCTCTAGTATATACCTCGAAAATTTTCCTAACACTAGAAAAATTTAAAAATTTTTTAGCTAAATACATACTTCAAAAATTTTCTGACACTGGAAAAATTTAAATCATTTTAACTGAGTACATACCTCAAAAATTTTTCCTGACACAGGAAAAATTTAAATATTTTTTAGCTAAGTACATACTTCAAAAAATTTTCCTGACGCAGGAAAAATTTAAAAATAACTCTAGCGCATACCTCAAAAAAATTTCTAATACTAGAAAAATTTAAATCATTTTAACTGAGTACATGCTCCAAAAATTTTTCTGACACTTGAAAATTTAAAAATTTTTTTACTCTAGTATGTACTTCAAAAATTTTTACTAAGACTAGAAATTTTAAAATTTTTATCTCTGGTACGTACTTCAAAAAAAATTAAAACCCTTGGAAATTTGAAAATTTCTTTTACACTTTATTTTAAATTTAAATTAAAATAAAATATTAATAAAAATAAATAAATTAAAAAAAAGACTTAGAAAAAATACGAAATCTTAGAAAATTTTTTAATTTACTTATAATAATAATAATAGTAAGAAAGTGAACATAATTTATTAGAATAAAGACTTAGAAAATTTTAATATTCTTAAATGTAAAAAATAAATAGTTTAAATAGTTTAACTCCATATGGATTACTTGATGTATCTCTACTTGTCCTCCACACTCATTGTAACTTTAGTC
Source organism: Loxodes magnus (assembly GCA_946699065.1). Lineage (NCBI taxonomy): Eukaryota > Ciliophora > Karyorelictea > Loxodida > Loxodidae > Loxodes > Loxodes magnus. The sequence continues at coordinate 37,214 of CAMPDV010003306.1, read as the reverse complement.
ATTACGCAATTCTAAAATGATAAGCCATAGTCAGCATATATTCTATTTCAGTCAGTCTACTAAATGTGGTGTGTTAAATTTAAACTTACCTATTATTAGCTATTAGTGTCTACTCCGTTCAATAGTCTTCCTAAGTTCCATCTTCTAATAACGTAATTACTCGTTGAACTTCCCCAATTCCAATGACCTGTACTCGATACCAACCATTAGTTGTCCCTAGATAATGATAAACTTCCTGCATAGTCAGAGTTATTTAAAACACATACACACTATCCATTATTTATATTTCATATTCTTATACTCTTGTCATCAGATCCAGATAAAATATACTTGTTGTTATTCGAGAATATTACCGAATAGACAACAGAGGTGTGACCCGATAAGACCATTGTACAAGACAGAGTTCGAGAGTTTCATAAACGAATAGTATTGTCAAACGATCCAGATATGATTTAAGTGGAATCACTAGATATAGCCACAGATCATACAGAATCTGTGTGACCACTCATGGTCTTACAGGTACCTGTCTTGACGTCCCATAGTCTCACCGTATAATAATTACTTCCCGATACGATGAACTCTGAATCACTGGATATAGCCACAGCAGATACATACCATGTGTGACCACGCATGGTCTTACAGGTACCTGTCTTGACGTCCCATAGTCTCACCGTTCAATCTGCACTTCCCGATACGATTAACTCTGAATCACTGGATATAGCCACAGCATATACTCAACTAGTGTGACCACTCATGGTCTTACAGGTACCTGTCTTGACGTCCCATAGTCTCACCGTATTATCTCTACTTCCCGATACGATGAACTCTGAATCACTGGATATAGCCACAGATAATACAGAATTAGTGTGACCACTCATGGTCTTACAGGTACCTGTGGCTATGTTGTAGAGTCTTAGAGTTTCGTCGTATGAGCCAGAAAGGATTAAATTAGCGTCTGAGGAGATGGCAACGGAAGTGACTGAGTTGGTGTGTCCAGTGTATATGTGAGGGTGTTCAGATGAGATTGAGGTTAAATTAGCATTGGATAAGTCACAGTTGATGAACTTGGAGTTTCTTAGGTTGGTTGATGTTAAATTGGAGTTGGAGAAGTTGCAGGAGGTGAAAATGGTGTCAGATATATCAGAGTTAGTTAGGTCAATGTTTGAGTAGTTTTATTACGTAAAATTGTAGTTCAAAAAGTTTAAAATTGTTATAGTATTTGCAGCTGCTATTTACATTTTTGGTTTATTCTTAGCTAGACTTAAAATTTACAACATGTATTGCTAGTTCTTCTCTGATTTTATTTGAATTAGATCGTAAAGAATCATTTATTTTTAGCATAAGTTGATTATATTCAATGGATTGTTCAAAATGTTCATGTCGATTTATTTTTTTTGGAATTCATTTAGAATATTTTAAAGGTTCTGAATGCTTTCGATTTTGAACTCCTAAAGTGGCTATTTTGCTGTTTAAACTGCTTAAACTTATTCTGGAATTTAAGGTTTAATTGATTTTGTAACTTGCTGTTTTTAAATTTATTTTTTGGCTTCTTCTTTGGGTTGAATCACTTCTTAAGCCTGATTTTATTTGAGTTGGTTTTATAGATCGATGTACTTTCTTATTACAACTGAAAAATCTTACATATTTGCTCTTTATTCTGAATTCATACTCATGATTTCTTACAAAACTTAAAATGACACTTCTTAAATGATTTTGAAATTCTAATTACTGTTATTAGAAATTTATTCGGTTACTCTCTTGCTCTCGTTTTACATCTCTCCAACCTCTTTTACCAAGTTTTTTAAAACATTTATACTTCGATTATACTCTTAACTAGTTACTGTCTTAAGGGATTTTATCTAACAAAACTTCACATTAATTGTATTAATTTTTTTTAAGAAGCTCTCGAAATAAAATGAGATCATCTAAAAGTCTTTAATTTCTTTTTGATATTACATCGAGGTTACTTGCTTCACTACTTCACTAAATATTTTTTGAAAATCTAAACATGCATTCATAATCCCTATCATTTTGTTCTTTTATGAACTTAATTAACTTGATACATCTTTAATCAATTACTTAAAATTGATTTGTTGTTCGAAATTTTTGATTTCCTACTTAAAGTACTCTTTTATGTCGAAATTCTTCAGATTCTGTTCCTCTATATTTACTTAAATGCTATGAATTTTACATTTTATTGTATCAGTCACTTTTTAAAATGTTTTTAAACATTTAGTACATTAAATGCAACCACAACTTATTATTTTGGGTAATCTTTGATTTTAGTCAAAGACTTTGCTACAACTCTAACAGACGGTTAAATCCATTACTTATAATTAATTTAAAAAAAGTATCTCAATAAATACCATATATTACAATGAAAATAAAATTGAAAAAGAATAAATATTAATTAAAAATAAGAATTTATCAAAATTAATATTTAATTTTGATAAAAAAATATTTGATAAGAAAAATAAAAAAACTTGATAACTATTAGATAAAAATATTAAACGCGAACACTAAAATTTTACAAACATAATAAAATTAAATATCATAATTCATTTCTTTAAAAAAAAATTAAAAATCTTAAATAAAATTTAAAAAAATATATTTAAATTTTTTTAAAAATTTAAATAAATTTTGAGATAGATTCAATTACAAAAACTTTTATTTTAATATAAAAAATTATTTAAAAATAAAACTATTAATGAAAAAATAAAAAATAATAAAACTATTATAATAAAAATATACTTTAATCATAATTAAAATTTTTTTTTATAAATAAAAAAACAAATCTTATATTAATTAAATACAAAATAATTTTTTATAATTTTAAAAGAATGAAAATATATAAGATATGTTATAATATAAAATTAAATTATTAAAAAAAATCTTATTATTTCGAATTTAATAATCAAAAGTAAAATTTTTTTTATTAATAAATAACGTAAATTATTTAAAAAAAATAGAATATAAAATCTTTATTCATCTGAAAAAAACTTGTATACTTAAACCTAATTTACAAAAAAAATAATTAATTAAAATTTTTTATTTAATACCTGGAAATTATTCATTATCACCCAATAATGATATATATTATCTAAAATTAGATAGTTAAATTTATTTGTTTGAAACTTCAAATAATATTAAAATCTATAAAATATAATTTATTTAAAAAATTAAAGAAATAAACTAAGATACAATTTGAAAAAAAATTCATTATATTAATGAAATTAAAACATCCTAAGAAGAAACGCAAAATGACATAATTTAAAAAAATAATAAAAAAATTAATTAATATTAAAAGAAAAAATAAAACAAAAGATAAAAAATTATGCTAATAAATATAAAAAGGAAAAAAATAAATAAAAATTTACTAAAAAAATGGAAAATATAAAAAAAATTATTAAACTATAATAAAATATAAGATATTCTAAAAATAAGAAAAATAATTTAATAAGATTAAAAAAGATAAAAAAATTAAACAAAAAAAGAAAATTTAATTTAATTTAATTAAAATAAAATTTTTAACTAAAATAAGAAAAACATATAAAACTAATGAAGCCATATAATAATTAATTTAAAAAAACAAATATAATAATATTTATTAGCTTTATAAGCATTCTAAATACTTTCTTGGTAGTTTATAAAATTCTACTAAGTATGCTTTATATTTTATCTTTAAGTAATTTTCTTAATTGCATTGCTTAATTACTTTTTCAATAAAACTAAGCATAGTTATTTTATAATAAATTTAGATTTTTTTCAATTAAATCGGAATTATAAATTTCTACATTTATTACTATATCAAAATGCTATTTGAATCTATTAATATAAATTTCTCATTTTATATAGATTTATTTTGTTTTAATTATTAAAATCCTAAAATTTAGCATAGAAATTTAGAATAATTTATTATTAAACTTATTTTAAGATATATTGGAAGAAGATATAAAAATAAGATTCATTTTATTTGGTTTTCTTAATTATCTAATTTAACTTGCATGTTTTATTTACAACTACCATTATCAATCAATATATTTTGTTTATATACCTTATTTAAGCTACGAAACAAAGTATATGAAGATTATAATGATAATATAAAGCAGACGATATTTACTATCTGTTTTAAGACTAGCTTTCATAAGAAAGTAATTAAATCTACATAGACTTAAATAAATAAAGATAACTAAAATTATAGAATTATAAATAATCAGATTGATAAATAAATATTAAGCTTATATATAGTAGCTTAAATTAATTAAATTCATAAAGTTATATCTATTCCTTATTTATTTTTTTATATTTTAGCTACTTTTAAATGTGATAATTATTTATTATGGAATCGCTTGTGATTGGCTTAATGATTTATTTTATTTTTAAATTTTAAAAGCATAATAATAATGTTTAGTTATATAAGGGAAATTTATTTATCTAAATTTATTAATACTATTTAGATAAAACTTTAATTAAATTATTTTAAAGGTATATATTCCTGTGAGAGTAATGTTATTAATAGTGAAAATGCATAATAATTTAACAACTAAAATTGAAATTTCAGGATCTTTTTGAAGAATGGAAAGTAAAGAAAGTAAGAAAAGAGGATCAAATAGTGAAAATATAAAGAAAATGTTTATAAGCAAGATAAAAATAGAAAATTAGGTCATATTTATACTCTAAAATTTATTAGAGCTATTTGGCAACAAATAATAAATAAAGCAAAATCTTTATTTTATTAACTTAATTTATTACTTTAAAGTTTCTTTTCGATATTACGAAAATACTTAGTAATATTTATTTTATTTTATTTCTTTATTATGCATTGATAGATATATGCTTCGCTATTAAATTAACGTTTCGATATTAAAGTTAAAAAAAAGATCCTTAATATTACAATTTAATTATCTATCAAGCAATTTAATATTTTAATTTAATAATAGAGCTAATTTTCAAATAATTTCAATTGTTCTTTTATTATTTAAAGTAACTCTGTTAATAGCTTAAGTAGTTATTTAAAATTACTCCAAACCATATAAATTCACTTTGATACTTAACATGTATAAATGAAAATTTCCTTCTTACTGATATTGGCTATTATAGGCTTTTCTCAAAGTCACAGAATAGATAAGTTCTTTATGGAAAAGTAAAGCTATACTCAATAAAGATTTAGTACCAAATCTATGAGAGATACAAATGGAAATGTTTATGAAGTAGGGGTTTCATAAATTAGTTCTAATAATTAAGATTGCTGAATTAGGAAAGTAGATAATTAAGAAAATGAACTGTACAAAACTTTCTTAGATTCAAGCCCAGCTGATTGTAGAGGTTTAGCATTGACTTTAGACAGCAATGATAGACCATATGCAGCGTTTTCGATTGATGGAGGCTCATATGATGCAGGATATATCACCAAAAATCAGTTATGACTGGTGCTTTTTCAGGATCTATTTTTGATAGTTATGGTTCAGGATGAGGTCTTAAAGTTTCAGTTCTAGCTAGATTAAGAACTGATAACGGATTTATCAAAAAAGCTACATTTTTAAGAGCGTAACTTTCTACAGGAAAAGCGAACTAGTACTTAGTTTAAGAAATAATTTTCTGTCAGATTAAGTTTCAGTTTACTCTTAGACTTGGTATAAATCTTTCGATAAAAATTCTTCAAATAATAAGCTCATAGGTTACCCAGAAGCAGGCTTGATAAAAGTAAGTACGGAAGAATTTTTCAAACATTATATTCATTTAGACAGAAATATGACGATAATTACATAGGCTTTAGTTAAAGATTCTTTAACATGTTCAATTTTCTTTTAGGTAGAAGATAGGCAATTAACTTAATTTGCTTTAATTAAATCCTATCTTTTAAGTACAAATTTAAATAAAAATCCCAAGTTAATAATTAAATATTGCTTAAGGAATATAATTTAAATTTAAAAATTCGCTAAATGTTTATATATCTTAAGTATTTGTACTCTTTGGTTTATTTGTAAAATAATTATTCATTTGATATATTTAATTTATATATTAGTGTCAAAATAACCTTAACTTAATAATAATTATGCTAGTAGCCTTCATCTTAATAATCTATATCTCTTATGATTAACTAATAGTATAAAAGTATTAGCCTTAATTATTCTTAGTATAATATCTTTATATTTTAATTAAGGAAATTATGCAAAGGTAAGTTAGATAGGTTTTAATATTGCTAGTATGGTACTTTGGTATAATTAACAAGCTTCTTTAGTTACTACCTTTAATTCCTAAGAAAGATAGTAGTATTTAATTTATTGCTGACTATAATTAGATTTAAGTAATAAATAGTATAATATAACTAGCTTTGAAAATAGATAATAAAAATAAAGCTTAATATTAATTTAATATTATAACTACTAATTTAATAGTGTCTAGCTAATTTCTAAAATTAGTACTTACATTGATATTAGAATCTAAGAGCTTGTGCTTATAAGATAGTAAATAGTTATAAGTTAAGTTTTAAAGATTCTAATAAAGAGAATAATGAAATGGTTTATTGAATATACTTGCATTTATATTAAATTCTTAGAGTTATATTATATACATTTATCTAATTCACTATTAATTACTCTAATCTACTTCTAAAGCTAATTCTATCATTATATAAAGCAGATATCTAAACTATTTAGATATTATTAGTTATTATATACAATGCTACTTATAGTTACCTATAATTCATAGAGTTATCTAATATTATCTAACCTTTAGAAACTACTACCTATTTAGAATTTATTTACTTAATTGTTTCATTTTTATTTAGAATGTAATTCAATTCTTTTAAGCATGTATCTCATTAAGAAAATCTACTCTTTACATTTATTTAAGAATTTTAAGTTTAAAAGAGGGAAATTAAAAATATCAAGCTATAATACAATTAGGATCATCCTATTCAGATAAAAATTAGAGAATAGCTAAACTTAATTCTTAATGACTCTTATATTTTATCCTTTTAGCCTTAAATAGACAAAAAGTATATTTAATTATGCATTATATTAGAATTTATAAAGCGAAATAATAATTTAAAGGATTTAAATTAATAAATTATAGCAGAAGGAATAAACAAGCCTTAAGATTTATTATAAATTAACTAAGAAGATTAAGAAATTATTATATTTTATAAAATATAAAATAATCAATCAACTAAAGCTAGAGTTATGAATTATTATATAATAGTGTCTACTTCATTAGGTCTTTTACTAAATTATATTTAATTCTAAGATATATCATTTTAAACTTTAAACATCTCTTTAATTAATATTTTGATTCATCATTTCTTTGCAAATAACTTTGAAGCATTTTTAATTAGAAGATATTAATAATCTATTTGCAAATATTTTATACCTAAAGCAGAATCTAATCTAGATTTAAATAAATTAGATATTAGTGCTTTTTTTTATTGTATTCAAATTCAAAACTATATAGATAAGACAACAATCTTTCCAAATATTTGGTAAATAAAAGATATATATATAGTTAACTATTTTTTAGAGGTTTTTTATAAGTGAATAGAGATATTTCACCCCCAAATTCTTAGAATAAATATACATTTTTAAATTACTATTTAATCTTATAATTTTTTATTCTCATCACTTTATTCACTTTAATTTTAAGAAAGAGGTATATAACGCCTAATTTTCTTTAAATTATATCTAAAAGTTAAATCATCTATTTAAAAAATGACAACAAAAGATTTATTAATCATTTAATAGTTATGTTCTCAATATATTTATTTTAACTTTAATTTAAATGAAAATCATAATAAATTAGAAGAAGAAATAAGCATTTAATAGATGGTACAAATAAATAGGTTTATAAAGATTTTAGATGATAAATTATTAGGTAATATTAACTAATAGATTAAAGAATAGTATTATATATTTATTCCCATGAAACACATATATAAATAGACCTAATTTTTACTAATATATTAATTATTTAAAATATTAGTAATGATATACCAATAACCAGAATATTTAATTAAATCATATTTAAAAAAATAATTTAAATTTAAATTTTATAATTTAGATTTAACTTAAATAAAAGATAAGACATGATCAAATTAGTTGAAATAAATATTAATGAATCTTATAATAGATATTTTATGAATAACTTATAAAGATTATTAAATAAAAGTATTTCCTATATTTTAAAATTAATGTAAGGTATCTGAGTTTTCATTGAAAAGATTAAAGTTAAAATTTTAAATAAAATTAATGAAATGTTTCAGATACATTGAAATTATATCTTTCATAATAGCATTTTTACTTTAAGAATAAAAATCATTTTTTCTTAATAAAAAGAAGCTATAAAATTGCTTAATCTATTTTCTATAGCTTAAAATGTAAAAATAATCTTTATTTTTTAAATAAAAACAATTTATAATAAACATCTGGTTTAAATTAATGATATGGTGGTTATCTCTTTTTTAATATAAACTTTTTGTAATAAGATAAAGCACTTTATCTATTTATAAATTTTTACAAAAAATAGAATTTATAAATGATATGCTTAATTAAATACATTTATTTCTAAACCTTAATCAATAGAATTATCATTATAAGGTACATTGATAACTTTGATAGACATTGAAACTAAAATTAGATAAAACTAAGAAATATTTTTAATTATAGATAAAATTTAAATTAATAAAATCTTAAATATAACTAGCAAGCATTGTCTAATAATTTGTAAATGAAAGAGATATTTATCTCATAAAGTTAGCGAATAGAAATATATACTAATTATTTTTAATTTACAATACAACTAAGATTATATAATTTAATTTAGCTATCCTATTAAACTAACATTTAATTAGATTTAAAGTTATTAAATATCATATTAACTATTTGATTTATTACAGTTAGAATATAATATAATTATAAGATTTTAAAATAATTAGTTCTAGTAAAAAGTTAAATAATCTTGCTTTTTATAAATCTATTAAAATTTTAGCTGAAATAATAGTTAAAAGTAATTATAAAAGTTAGTTAGATGTTTATTAGTAGATATAATAATTGCATAATAGTTTATTTTAAATAAAATATAATAGTAAAGCTATAAATCTCTTAACTAAATAATTAATAGCTTAATATTATATTATATCTAATATTTTAATTCTTTCTAAGCTTTTATTATATTTATTCTACTATAAAAAACTTAATCTATCAAACTGAAAAAACTAAAAGTAAAAGGAAATTAATAATTTAAGAGTCTATTTATTTTATAATTTTAAGAAATAGTGCGATATTAAAATAAACTAAACTCTAAATAATTATTAATAAGTTAGTAATTAATTTAATAAGCTTAAGCTTTAGATATCTAGATATATAACTTAAACTTTAAACAAATTTAATATATTAATTAATACACTTATATTTAGAACTTCATTTTAGTGAAATATCTGCTTAAATTAGAGAAACAGGCTTTTTTTCTAAATTAAAGTGATTTTTAATTAATGAATAGAATACTTTAATAAGATTAAATAAATTTGAAATTTAGTTCTTAAGAATCGTTATAAGTAAGTAGTTGAAGTAGTTTCTATATAATAATTTAACTATTAAAATATCTATTTCAGAAATGTTTAGCAGCTTAATGATATATACTCTAATAAAATAAGAAACTTAATAATTATTAAATTAGCAATATTATTATATTAGCATTTAAAAAGCTAATTAAGGTTATTCATTTAATTTCAAAGAAGAATAAAAATATAAGGATGTTCAAACTTTTAGAGTAAAATAGCTTTTAGATAGAAGTGCCATCAATTAAAAGTTTTATTTAATTAAAATATTTATTTACTAGCTTGATAAGCATAAAGGTTTAAGTTTTTAAGATAAAGAATGAATTCTTATTATAATAATAACAATTTATAAGTAACCTTGTATATAATTAATTTGTTTATAAGTTAGAATATTTAAAGAAACTAATATCCTATTAATAACAGACAGTGTGACCGAGTGGTCTAAGGCGCTAGTCTTTCGGGGCGTGGGTTAAAATCCCACCGCTGTCACTTTTAATAAAAAATAGAGCATTAAAATGATAATAATTAAATAAGCTACCAAGCATAAGTAATAACTTTCATAAAATAGTATCATCAAATAAGCAAAACCTCTATTATTTATTAAGAACATAAAATGAAACTTTATGATTAAATTAATTTAACTTAAATACTTAGATTATGGATCTTCTATAGAAAGAATAGATATTAGTTATATTAGAAGTATTAAATAAATGAAGAAAATCAAGTTTAATAATTAAATAATGCTATTATTTCTAAAATTGCTAGATAATTGAAAATAAAATTATTATCTATATAGCTCTCTAACTATTTCTCTTTAAGAGAATATTATTTTAAATTTAAATGGCTATTCTATCTATTTAAAATACATTATAGTTATTCATTATTAACAATTTTTTAATTTTTAATAGTTAAATTTGTTAAAATATATAAATACAAATGTATTTTAAATTTATTACGAAATAAGTTAAAAACTTTGTAAAATAATTTAGAATTTAAAAAATTTCATAAAATAAGGATTCTTAGATTAATTTTTAAACTAAGTATTCAAATTATACTAATTTTTTTTCATTAAATAAATAATTAAGGAATTTATTGAATAATTAAAGTAAATTATAAAATTTACGTAAGAGAAATATAAAAACATGAATTGATTGCATTTTCTTACAGTTATGCTTCTTAAATCACTAGATTCTTTCTAAAATTCATAAATTTTAAAATTAAAGCATATTTAGCTTGATTTTTTATATTTATCTTTATAGAAGCAATTTTAAATTTTACCTCTAAAATTTTGCTTTTTATTTAATAAAATAAAGGAAGTTTCAAATATTCTTTAATATCTAGAATGTATAATTTTAATTAATTAAAATACTTTTATTCAACTTATTTCAATTATGGTTAGCCAAGCATTCTATTTTTATTTATTGAATACTTAAAATTGAAATAATTGTAAAGCTAAGATATATTTCAAAAGAGGCATTTAGTAAAATTTCTTTTAGGATAATTAACTAATTTATTTATTTTTACTTAGATAAAAATAAGAAAGATAGCAAAATAACTTTAAATTGTTATCTTTTAAATTATCTCTTACTATTTTAAATTTAGATAGCTTAATAGATTAATATAGCTCTATTATTTTCTTTAGAGTTATAATTCTCTTATTGCCTTTTAGATATAATTATGATTAAGTTAACAGAATAATTAGAAAATTAAAACCACTTCATATAGTTAAATTTCAAACCTGTTTTATGATGCTTAAGCTTCTTTTGAATTAAAAAATTATATAATCCTTAATTATTTTAATTATATACCATAATAATTATTGCCAAATATTAACTTAGGGATGTAAGTATATTATATTTAAAGCTCTAAAGAAATTTATTTTTATAGCTATAATCAAAAAATAAATATCTTTAATTAAGATATTTGAAAATTTTTACGTTTTAATAAGAATATAAGTTCAAATATACTAAATCAAGAAAATTTATTCAACCTTTAGCTTTATTTTTTATTTTCTAAAATAGAAATTATATTAATTAATTAGTCTTCTATTTAACATATTCTAGTTCTAGAACTTTATTTGTCTTTATAAAATTTAAAAATATTTTCCTTTAGTCTTAATTTTATATAACTTAAAATTTAAAAAAAACAGACTAGCTCTCAAATTCTTGATAGAAGCATGCATTTTAATTTGTAAATACTTCTTGCAAAAATAATTTACAAATATATCATATAGAAGTAGTTGTCCAGGAACATATAAAAAGTCAGATTCATATTTTAAAAGAGCTCTTATTAAATACCTTTTGATAGAAGATTAAAAAAATGAAATTATAAACATTTTTAAATAAATAAAATTTCTTAAATAATCTTTTTATAGAGATAATTTAAATTAAAAAAATAAGATTTACCTTTAAAATTGTAATCAATAAGAAAAATCATTAAAAACAAAAGTCTAATAATGGATAAATAAAAAATTTTTCTACATAAATTTTAATCGCACATATTGAGAAATAATAAGTTTTAAATAGCAGAATCCAATATTTTTTCAAAATATTGTTAGATATAAAGCATATATAAAAAAATAAAAAAAAGTAAATAAAATTATAATAAAGAATAAATGAAGACAAATAATTAAAATCTATTTAAAAAAAAGTTAAATCTGCAAAAATAACTAAAATTGTTTAAACAAATAAATGGTGTAATTATGTCAAAAAAGCAAGCGAAAGTCTTTAAAAAAAAAATATATATATAATAAATCTATACAATATAATCGCAAATAAATAGAGAATTAAAAATAGTGAGATTTAAATTTAATTTTGAGTAAATTAAAAATAGTTAGATTTAAATTTAATTTGAGTAAATTAAAAATAGTTAGATTTAAATTTAATTTTAAGTAAATTAAAAATAGTTAGATTTAAATTTAATTTTGAGTAAATTAAAAATAGTTAGATTTAAATTTAATTTTAAGTAAATTAAAAATAGTTAGATTTAAATTTAATTTTGAGTAAATTAAAAATAGTTAGATTTAAATTTAATTTTAAGTAAATTAAAAATAGTTAGATTTAAATTTAATTTTGAGTAAATCAGAAATAGTTAGATTTAAATTTAATTTTGAGTAAATTAAAAATAATTAGATTTAAATTTAATTTTAAGTAAATTAAAAATAGTTAGATTTAAATTTAATTTTGAGTAAATTAAAAATAGTTAGATTTAAATTTAATTTTGAGTAAATCAGAAATAGTTAGATTTTAATTTAATTTTGAGTAAATCAAAAATAGTTAGATTTAAATTTAATTTGAGTAAATCAGAAATAGTTAGATTTTAATTTAATTTTAAGTAAATTAAAAATAGTTAGATTTAAATTTAATTTTAAGTAAATTAAAAATAGTTAGATTTAAATTTAATTTTAAGTAAATTAAAAATAGTTAGATTTAAATTTAATTTTGAGTAAATTAAAAATAGTTAGATTTAAATTTAATTTTAAGTAAATTAAAAATAGTTAGATTTAAATTTAATTTTAAGTAAATTAAAAATAGTTAGATTTAAATTTAATTTTGAGTAAATTAAAAATAGTTAGATTTAAATTTAATTTTAAGTAAATTAAAAATAGTTAGATTTAAATTTAATTTTAAGTAAATTAAAAATAGTTAGATTTAAATTTAATTTTAAGTAAATCAGAAATAGTTAGATTTAAATTTAATTTTGAGTAAATTAAAAATAATTAGATTTAAATTTAATTTTAAGTAAATTAAAAATAGTTAGATTTAAATTTAATTTTGAGTAAATCAGAAATAGTTAGATTTAAATTTAATTTTGAGTAAATTAAAAATAATTAGATTTAAATTTAATTTTAAGTAAATTAAAAATAGTTAGATTTAAATTTAATTTTGAGTAAATCAGAAATAGTTAGATTTAAATTTAATTTTGAGTAAATTAAAAATAATTAGATTTAAATTTAATTTTAAGTAAATTAAAAATAGTTAGATTTAAATTTAATTTTGAGTAAATTAAAAATAGTTAGATTTAAATTTAATTTTAAGTAAATTAAAAATAGTTAGATTTAAATTTAATTTTAAGTAAATTAAAAATAGTTAGATTTAAATTTAATTTTGAGTAAATTAAAAATAGTTAGATTTAAATTTAATTTTAAGTAAATTAAAAATAGTTAGATTTAAATTTAATTTTAAGTAAATTAAAAATAGTTAGATTTAAATTTAATTTTGAGTAAATTAAAAATAGTTAGATTTAAATTTAATTTTGAGTAAATTAAAAATAGTTAGATTTAAATTTAATTTTAAGTAAATTAAAAATAGTTAGATTTAAATTTAATTTTGAGTAAATTAAAAATAGTTAGATTTAAATTTAAATTTGAGTAAATCAGAAATAGTTAGATTTAAATTTAATTTTGAGTAAATTAAAAATAGTTAGATTTAAATTTAATTTTAAGTAAATTAAAAATAGTTAGATTTAAATTTAATTTTGAGTAAATTAAAAATATTTAGATTTAAATTTAAATTTGAGTTTATTAAAAATAGTTAGATTTAAATTTAATTTTGAGTAAATACAGAAATAGTTAGATTTTAATTTAATTTTAAGTAAATTAAAAATAGTTAGATTTAAATTTAAATTTGAGTAAATCAGAAATAGTTAGATTTAAATTTAATTTTGAGTAAATTAAAAATAGTTAGATTTAAATTTAAATTTGAGTAAATCAGAAATAGTTAGATTTAAATTTAATTTTGAGTAAATTAAAAATAGTTAGATTTAAATTTAATTTTGAGTAAATTAAAAATAGTTAGATTTAAATTTAATTTTAAGTAAATTAAAAATAGTTAGATTTAAATTTAATTTTGAGTAAATTAAAAATAGTTAGATTCAAATTTAATTTTGAGTAAATTAAAAATAGTTAGATTTAAATTTAATTTTGAGTAAATTAAAAATAGTTAGATTTAAATTTAATTTTAAGTAAATTAAAAATAGTTAGATTTAAATTTAATTTTGAGTAAATTAAAAATAGTTAGATTTAAATTTAATTTTGAGTAAATTAAAAATAGTTAGATTTAAATTTAAATTTGAGAAAATTAAAAAAAGTTAGATTTAAATTTATTTTTAAGTAAATTAAAAATAGTTAGATTTAAATTTAATTTTAAGTAAATTAAAAATAGTTAGATTTAAATTTAATTTTAAGTAAATCAGAAATAGTTAGATTTAAATTTAATTTTAAGTAAATTTGAAATAGTTAGATTTAAATTTAATTTTAAGTAAATCAGAAATAGTTAGATTTAAATTTAATTTTGAGTAAATTAAAAATAGTTAGATTTAAATTTAATTTTGAGTAAATTAAAAATAGTTAGATTTAAATTTAAATTTGAGAAAATTAAAAAAAGTTAGATTTAAATTTATTTTTAAGTAAATTAAAAATAGTTAGATTTAAATTTAATTTTAAGTAAATTAAAAATAGTTAGATTTAAATTTAATTTTAAGTAAATTAAAAATAGTTAGATTTAAATTTAATTTTAAGTAAATCAGAAATAGTTAGATTTAAATTTAATTTTAAGTAAATCAGAAATAGTTAGATTTAAATTTAATTTTGAGTAAATTAAAAATAGTTAGATTTAAATTTAATTTTAAGTAAATTAAAAAAAATTTAAATTTAATTTTAAGTAAATTTAAAATAGTTAGATTTAAATTTAATTTAAAGTAAATCAGAAATAGTTAGATTTAAATTTAATTTTGAGAAAATTAAAAATAGTTAGATTTAAATTTAATTTTGAGTAAATTAAAAATAGTTAGATTTAAATTTGATTTTAAGTAAATTAAAAATAGTTAGATTTAAATTTAATTTTAAGTAAATTAAAAATAGTTAGATTTAAATTTAATTTTGAGTAAATTAAAAATAGTTAGATTTAAATTTAATTTTGAGTAGATTAAAAATAGTTAGATTTAAATTTAATTTTAAGTAAATTAAAAATAGTTAGATTAAAATTTAATTTTAAGTAAATTAAAAATAGTTAGATTTAAATTTAATTTTGAGTAAATTAAAAATATTTAGATTTAAATTTAAATTTGAGTTTATTAAAAATAGTTAGATTTAAATTTAATTTTGAGTAAATACAGAAATAGTTAGATTTTAATTTAATTTTAAGTAAATTAAAAATAGTTAGATTTAAATTTAAATTTGAGTAAATCAGAAATAGTTAGATTTAAATTTAATTTTGAGTAAATTAAAAATAGTTAGATTTAAATTTAAATTTGAGTAAATCAGAAATAGTTAGATTTAAATTTAATTTTGAGTAAATTAAAAATAGTTAGATTTAAATTTAATTTTGAGTAAATTAAAAATAGTTAGATTTAAATTTAATTTTAAGTAAATTAAAAATAGTTAGATTTAAATTTAATTTTGAGTAAATTAAAAATAGTTAGATTTAAATTTAATTTTGAGTAAATTAAAAATAGTTAGATTTAAATTTAATTTTGAGTAAATTAAAAATAGTTAGATTTAAATTTAATTTTAAGTAAATTAAAAATAGTTAGATTTAAATTTAATTTTGAGTAAATTAAAAATAGTTAGATTTAAATTTAATTTTGAGTAAATTAAAAATAGTTAGATTTAAATTTAAATTTGAGAAAATTAAAAAAAGTTAGATTTAAATTTATTTTTAAGTAAATTAAAAATAGTTAGATTTAAATTTAATTTTAAGTAAATTAAAAATAGTTAGATTTAAATTTAATTTTAAGTAAATTAAAAATAGTTAGATTTAAATTTAATTTTAAGTAAATCAGAAATAGTTAGATTTAAATTTAATTTTAAGTAAATTTGAAATAGTTAGATTTAAATTTAATTTTAAGTAAATCAGAAATAGTTAGATTTAAATTTAATTTTGAGTAAATTAAAAATAGTTAGATTTAAATTTAATTTTGAGTAAATTAAAAATAGTTAGATTTAAATTTAAATTTGAGAAAATTAAAAAAAGTTAGATTTAAATTTATTTTTAAGTAAATTAAAAATAGTTAGATTTAAATTTAATTTTAAGTAAATTAAAAATAGTTAGATTTAAATTTAATTTTAAGTAAATTAAAAATAGTTAGATTAAAATTTAATTTTAAGTAAATTAAAAATAGTTAGATTTAAATTTAATTTTAAGTAAATCAGAAATAGTTAGATTTAAATTTAATTTTGAGTAAATTAAAAATAGTTAGATTTAAATTTAATTTTAAGTAAATTAAAAAAAATTTAAATTTAATTTTAAGTAAATTAAAAATAGTTAGATTTAAATTTAATTTTAAGTAAATCAGAAATAGTTAGATTTAAATTTAATTTTGAGAAAATTAAAAATAGTTAGATTTAAATTTAATTTTGAGTAAATTAAAAATAGTTAGATTTAAATTTGATTTTAAGTAAATCAAAAATAGTTAGATTTAAATTTAATTTTGAGTAAATCAGAAATAGTTAGATTTTAATTTAATTTTGAGTAAATTAAAAATAGTTAGATTTAAATTTATTTTTAAGTAAATTAAAAATAGTTAGATTTAAATTTAATTTTAAGTAAATTAAAAAAAATTTAAATTTAATTTTTAGTAAATCAGAAATAGTTAGATTTAAATTTAAATTTGAGAAAATTAAAAATAGTTAGATTAAAATTTAATTTTAAGTAAATTAAAAATAGTTAGATTTAAATTTAATTTTGAGTAAATTAAAAATAGTTAGATTTAAATTTAATTTTAAGTAAATTAAAAATAGTTAGATTTAAATTTAATTTTAAGTAAATTAAAAATAGTTAGATTAAAATTTAATTTTAAGTAAATTAAAAATAGTTAGATTTAAGTTTAATTTTAAGTAAATTAAAAATAGTTAGATTTAAATTTAATTTTGAGTAAATTAAAAATAGTTAGATTTAAATTTAATTTTAAGTAAATCAGAAATAGTTAGATTTAAGTTTAATTTTAAGTAAATTAAAAAAAATTTAAATTTAATTTTAAGTAAATTAAAAATAGTTAGATTTAAATTTAATTTTGAGTAAATTAAAAATAGTTAGATTTAAATTTAATTTTGAGTAAATTAAAAATAGTTAGATTTAAATTTAATTTTAAGTAAATTAAAAAAAATTTAAATTTAATTTTAAGTAAATTAAAAATAGTTAGATTTAAATTTAATTTTAAGTAAATCAGAAATAGTTAGATTTAAATTTAATTTTGAGAAAATTAAAAATAGTTAGATTTAAATTTAATTTTGAGTAAATTAAAAATAGTTAGATTTAAATTTGATTTTAAGTAAATCAAAAATAGTTAGATTTAAATTTAATTTTGAGTAAATCAGAAATAGTTAGATTTTAATTTAATTTTGAGTAAATTAAAAATAGTTAGATTTAAATTTAATTTTAAGTAAATAAAATAGTTAGATTTAAGTTTAATTTTAAGTAAATTAAAAAAAATTTAAATTTAATTTTTAGTAAATCAGAAATAGTTAGATTTAAATTTAAATTTGAGAAAATTAAAAATAGTTAGATTAAAATTTAATTTTAAGTAAATTAAAAATAGTTAGATTTAAATTTAATTTTGAGTAAATTAAAAATAGTTAGATTTAAATTTAATTTTAAGTAAATTAAAAAAAATTTAAATTTAATTTTAAGTAAATTTAAAATAGTTAGATTTAAATTTAATTTAAAGTAAATCAGAAATAGTTAGATTTAAATTTAATTTTGAGAAAATTAAAAATAGTTAGATTTAAATTTAATTTTGAGTAAATTAAAAATAGTTAGATTTAAATTTGATTTTAAGTAAATCAAAAATAGTTAGATTTAAGTTTAATTTTAAGTAAATTAAAAAAAATTTAAATTTAATTTTTAGTAAATCAGAAATAGTTAGATTTAAATTTAAATTTGAGAAAATTAAAAATAGTTAGATTAAAATTTAATTTTAAGTAAATTAAAAATAGTTAGATTTAAATTTAATTTTGAGTAAATTAAAAATAGTTAGATTTAAATTTAATTTTAAGTAAATCAGAAATAGTTAGATTTAAATTTAATTTTAAGTAAATCAGAAATAGTTAGATTAAAATTTAATTTTAAGTAAATTAAAAATATTTAGATTTAAATTTAATTTTGAGTAGATTAAAAATAGTTAGATTTAAATTTAATTTTAAGTAAATTAAAAATAGTTAGATTTAAATTTAATTTTGAGTAAATTAAAAATAGTTAGATTTAAATTTAATTTTAAGTAAATCAGAAATAGTTAGATTAAAATTTAATTTTAAGTAAATTAAAAATATTTAGATTTAAATTTAATTTTGAGTAGATTAAAAATAGTTAGATTTAAATTTAATTTTAAGTAAATTAAAAATAGTTAGATTAAAATTTAATTTTAAGTAAATTAAAAATATTTAGATTTAAATTTAATTTTGAGTAGATTAAAAATAGTTAGATTTAAATTTAATTTTAAGTAAATTAAAAATAGTTAGATTTAAATTTAATTTTGAGTAAATTAAAAATAGTTAGATTTAAATTTAATTTTAAGTAAATCAGAAATAGTTAGATTAAAATTTAATTTTAAGTAAATTAAAAATATTTAGATTTAAATTTAATTTTGAGTAAATTAAAAATAGTTAGATTTAAATTTAATTTTAAGTAAATTAAAAATAGTTAGATTTAAATTTAATTTTGAGTAAATTAAAAATATTTAGATTTAAATTTAATTTTGAGTAAATTAAAAATAGTTAGATTTAAATTTAAATTTGAGTAAATTAAAAATAGTTAGATTTAAATTTAATTTTAAGTAAATTAAAAATAGTTAGATTAAAATTTAATTTTAAGTAAATTAAAAATAGTTAGATTTAAGTTTAATTTTAAGTAAATTAAAAATAGTTAGATTTAAATTTAATTTTGAGTAAATTAAAAATAGTTAGATTTAAATTTAATTTTAAGTAAATCAGAAATAGTTAGATTAAAATTTAATTTTAAGTAAATTAAAAATAGTTAGATTTAAATTTAATTTTAAGTAAATCAGAAATAGTTAGATTTAAATTTAATTTTAAGTAAATTAAAAATAGTTAGATTTAAGTTTAATTTTAAGTAAATTAAAAATAGTTAGATTTAAATTTAATTTTAAGTAAATTAAAAAAAAGTTAGATTTAAATTTAATTTTTAGTAAATCAAAAATAGTTAGATTTAAATTTAATTTTAAGTAAATTAAAAATGGTTAGATTTAAATTTAATTTTGAGTAGATTAAAAATAGTTAGATTTAAATTTAATTTTGAGTAGATTAAAAATAGTTAGATTTAAATTTAATTTTAAGTAAATCAAAAATAGTTAGATTTAAGTTTAATTTTAAGTAAATTAAAAATGGTTAGATTTAAATTTAATTTTAAGTAAATTAAAAATAGTTAGATTTAAATTTAATTTTAAGTAAATTAAAAAAAAGTTAGATTTAAATTTAATTTTTAGTAAATTAAAAATAGTTAGATTTAAATTTAATTTTAAGTAAATTAAAAATAGTTAGATTTAAATTTAATTTTAAGTAAATTAAAAAAAAGTTAGATTTAAATTTAATTTTAAGTAAATCAGAAATAGTTAGATTTAAATTTAATTTTGAGTAGATTAAAAATAGTTAGATTTAAATTTAATTTTAAGTAAATTAAAAATAGTTAGATTAAAATTTAATTTTAAGTAAATTAAAAATAGTTAGATTTAAATTTAATTTTAAGTAAATTCAAAATAGTTAGATTTAAATTTAATTTTAAGTAAATTAAAAATAGTTAGATTTAAATTTAATTTTAAGTAAATTAAAAATAGTTAGATTTAAATTTAATTTTAAGTAAATTAAAAAAAAGTTAGATTTAAATTTAATTTTTAGTAAATTAAAAATAGTTAGATTTAAATTTAATTTTAAGTAAATTAAAAATAGTTAGATTTAAATTTAATTTTTAGTAAATCAGAAATAGTTAGATTTAAATTTAATTTTAAGTAAATCAGAAATAGTTAGATTTAAATTTAATTTTTAGTAAATCAGAAATAGTTAGATTTAAATTTAATTTTAAGTAAATTCAAAATAGTTAGATTTAAATTTAATTTTAAGTAAATTAAAAATAGTTAGATTTAAATTTAAATTTGAGAAAATTAAAAATAGTTAGATTTAAATTTAAATTTGAGAAAATTAAAAATAGTTAGATTTAAATTTAATTTTAAGTAAATTAAAAATAGTTAGATTTAAATTTAATTTTGAGTAGATTAAAAATAGTTAGATTTAAATTTAATTTTAAGTAAATTAAAAATAGTTAGATTAAAATTTAATTTTAAGTAAATTAAAAATAGTTAGATTTAAATTTAATTTTAAGTAAATTAAAAAAAAGTTAGATTTAAATTTAATTTTTAGTAAATCAAAAATAGTTAGATTTAAATTTAATTTTAAGTAAATTAAAAATAGTTAGATTTAAATTTAATTTTAAGTAAATTCAAAATAGTTAGATTTAAATTTAATTTTAAGTAAATTAAAAATAGTTAGATTTAAATTTAATTTTAAGTAAATCAGAAATAGTTAGATTTAAATTTAATTTTGAGTAGATTAAAAATAGTTAGATTTAAATTTAATTTTAAGTAAATTAAAAATAGTTAGATTTAAATTTAATTTTGAATTCAAATAATCATTATTTACCTGATCTTCAGAGCAAACAAGCTTAAAATTAAACTGCTGATTTAAGAAATGTAATATAAAATCAAATAATTAATTAGTCTAATGAGAATTTATTTACCTTAGAAATAAAAGAACTTAAACATAATATATAAAGACTTATAGATAAGAACCAATAATTAAATGAAATGTTAATTAATATAAAAGCAAAATATGAACGAGATATTGAAACATTGATAAGTAACTAAGAAATATCCAAAATATATTATAAAACTTATATAAATAAAATTTATTAGAAATATAAACAATTATAGAACAATTTTTAGTCAATCAAATCTGATATATAGCAATATCACAAAAAAATGCTATCAAAATAACTAGTTCATAAAATTACTTAAACAAACTTCTCCACTTATTACAGTAACTAAATAGTTTAAACAGATGAAATAATTAGTATATTTCAAGAAATTTAGATATAATAGAAAAACTATGAGAATTAAGTCAATTCAAAATATGAAATATAATCTAATTAAGAGATTCAAATTGAAGCCAATGCTAATTAAAGCTTTACTTAAGCTTAAATGATAGGAGCAAATAATTCACTATGCCAAAACTTTAATAAAATTAAAAATTTTACTTAAATTGAAATAGATAACTTTCTAAATAAAACTTAGCAAGGATATCAATAGACTATATTAGAATAGAACTAATATTTACTTCAACAAATTACCTAATAAAAAATAATAAACGAAATTTAACTCCAAGAGTTATATTCTTAATATTAAAAATTATAAAACTAAAATAAGTAATTTATAGATTAAGAATAGAAAGCTTAAATGGAAATTTTAACTTTTAAAATCGAATTAGATAAGTAAAGATAATAAAAATATGAAATAAATATAGCTTTTCAAAATTAAATTCTATTAAAAAATAAGGAAATTCAAATGTATAAAGAATTATTTTAGAATTAAATCTAACATACAAAAGAATTCAGTAATTAATAGTAATTTTAGAAGAAGTAATTTGTAGATGCATAAACTTAGACATTATATGGAAATATTTAAACAAAGGATAGTATTATCTAAACAGATAATATAAATAAATAATAAACAGCTTTTTTGTGTCAAAAATTTACTCAAACAAATATAATCAAGCAAGACAAGTTAATGTAAACTTAAAATAATTAATAGGAAGCATAAACTAATACTATTATAACATAACATAATAACTAATACTGTCAAATAAAATTGCCAGATGAAGATTTTGTTTTACTATAGCATTAATATCACTAACTCAACTTAAAATTCATTTAAAGTACCCAAAATATGTAGACACTTGAGATAAAAATAGAAGAGTTTTAAAAACTTAATTAAAATTTGAAAAAAGATATATTTAATTATTCTACTAAAAGATGAAAAAAAGATTAATAAAACTAAACAGATTCGATCGATGCTATTTATCAGAATTAAACCTTATCTTCCAATATTAATCTTAATATTCTTAAAAGGAAACATGAAGAAGAAGATAAAACAATTCCGCCAGCAAAACGTATGAGTAAACATAATAATAAAAAAGAGTGCGATTAAATAATATGTTATTTCAATCTGACTAGTCTATAACTTTAAAAGTTTATTAAATCCGAAACTTGAAGACGTCCATAGTACGAAATGCACAATATATAAGGTAGATATGTCACAGTTACTTAAGATTTAGAATAAGGTACATGTGATAGTGTGAAAAGTAAAATTGATATAGATAGAAAGCTACTTAAAAAATATACGACGTAAGTAATATATATTTTGATACAATATTTTCATTAACATCCTGAGTATGGAAAAAGATTAGTACATATTTAGATTAACCAATAAGGATAGAAAAGCATTTGCATTTACGAAAGTGGTCTATCTGCAGGCTCGGAAAAAATTAGAAAGGACTAATAAATTTAAAAAATAAAGATGGGACATATAAATATTAATGGAATAGCGAGCAAGTGCTTGAATATTGAAGAATTTATCAGAGATAACAGTATAGATATTTTATCAATAAACGAAACCTGATAAAAAGATGACTTTCCTCCAATATTGATAAATGGATTTAAAACATATTTTAAGAACTCAGGAAAAGGAGGAGGTGTATGCTTAATTGTAGGAGAAGAATTTAATAGTACAGAAATACATATATAAGTTGAAAAAGAAATAAATAGATTCATAACAATTAAACTGGATAATATTTTAATCACGTCTTGTTACATGCCTGATAATGGAAAAAGTTAAGATGTTAAAGATTTAGCTTATGAACAACTAAATACATTGCTGAATTTATATAATGATAATCCACATATACTAATGGGAGATTTCAATGCTCTTTTATAAGGCTTCGGTGATAATCCTGAAAATGCTTATGATAATAACATTAGACTATAAGAATTCTTACTATAAAACGATCTTGAGATAGTGAATGATAGCAACATTAATACATGTATTCACAAAGGAACAGGAAAAACGTATTGTAATGATTATATCATTATAAGCAACCATTTGAACGTTAAGTAGTTTGCAAATTTCACTGCTCATAATAATAGTTTATTTTCTGATCATATTCCAATCACTGTCGACTTTATCAATAATTCTATAGTATATTGGGAAAAGATAACTCAGAGAAAATATAAAATAAATAGGTTATAAGATGCAATAGATAGATAAAAATATTAAGAATCTTTCCTACAAACTTATCTAGAATTCTTTTAAATAGATTAAGATAATCTTGAAGATTAATATGAATGCATCAAAAGTAATATTTAAGACAATGCTGATCAAACATTAGGTTCGTTTATTCCAGATTCAAATTATAACAAACTTCCTCGAGCTCTCACAAAGAAATATATAGAGGCAAAAAGAACTAACTCAGAATATAAGGAAGCTCACGTAAGATTTGGAAGAATAAACTAGCAAGTAACTAATCTTCATGAGGAAGCAAAACGACTTTGGAAAGACTTCAAGTATAATCTATGAAAATTTAAAAAAAACAAAGCAAAAAAGAAATTTCTACTTCTTAATGGAGATTCTAGGGAAATTTTTTCACAGGCTAAGAAAATTCTAAATCCTTTGAAGAGAAATACTATGAACTTTAATTAAGAAATCAAAAATAAATTCATTGAATCATGGGAAAATTGTGTTTTTAACAAGCATTATAATCTAACTCAAGAATAGATAAATCTTAGTAATTAAAAAATAGATAAAATATACGATAATATTTAAGAAATTAAAGATTATCCACTCTCGTATTTGTAAGGATTTGATCTTTTTACCATAAAAGAAATATAAGAAATTATAAAAGAAATTCCGAATGGAAAAGCAGCTGGTCCAGATGGAATAAAAGGCGAACTTCTGAAATATGGTGGATAATATTTATTAATAATTCTTCATTCTTTTCTGAATAATATGCTAAGACTTGGAAGAATCCCTTAGGAATTAAATATATCGGTGATAATTCCAATATTTAAAAAAGGAAATAAAGATGATTGGAAAAACTGACGACCTATTTCTCTTATTAATACTATTCTAAAACTATATGATAAAGCTTTAACAAAAAGACTATACAATCTGATTTATTAGAGAAATTTGATTCACCCTTCATAAATGGGATTTATGAAAAACAGATAAACAACTTAATAAATTTGAATAATATAACAAATAATTGATAACTATCGGAAATGTGCTAAAGGTAAGACTAAATTGATAGCAACACTGATAGACGTTGAAAAAATGTTTGACTCAATAGAAAGAAGACTCTTGTTTGATTAACTTAAGAGAGTTAAACTACCACTTGGAATAATAATAGCTTTAGAATCGTTTTATAAAAACCTAAATTCTTCATTTATCATAGATGGTAAGAGCACCAGAACTTTATAGTTCAACAATGGAGTTATGTAAGGAAGTTCTCATGGACCAGTTTTAGCATTATTGTATTATGACATAGTAATTAGATATCTGGAAAGTAAAAGTACCTAATTGGGATTTAAATGCCAGGATTCAAGTATTAGCTTCGCTTGTAGAGGATGGGCAGATGATCTTATTCTTCTTTCCAAATCTGCAAAGTAGATGTAGAATTTAATAAATGAAGCAAATAAAGTTTTTGCATGAACACATTTAAAGATTAATGTTACCAAATCCGAATGCATCTAATTTCTAAAGAAGAATCAGAAATAATAAATTTTAAATTTATAATTAGGAAATTAGCCAATTGCTTAAAAAGAACAAGTAACATATTTAGGAGTTATTCTACATTAGAAGAAGAACTTAAATCCCCATTGCAAAGAAACTGCATTCAAGTATATAGCTGCAATGAAGAAAGCTGTTTTTTAACTGATGAGATATAAGAATGTAACTCCTTGACATTTTAAAACTTTATGTAGACTTTTTACATTACCTAAAGCAGAATATGGAGGAGACTTAGTACCATGAAGTATTCAAAAAGGAGTAACTGGAGTTCTGAACAGAATAGAATCAAGCATGAGATTAATTTCAAGAAAAGCTTTTTAAGTAGCATCTTCAACATTTAATGAATCATGTTATATAGACCTGAATTGATTACCCTTTAAGCACATTATGGCTATAAAATTCTTCAGATTCTACCATAAAATTAAATAAGAAAGTACTGATTTTCCAAGATCAACAATAGGCTCTCTTTTCATTAATATATGGAAAAAAGGATTTCAATACTACGATTAAGTGTAGCAATTATCAGACCTTTATAATATCGATCTGCAGAATTAATAGAATAATACCAATCTTAAAACTTTTACTAAACATGTAAGAGAAAAAATACAACAATATTTCTACAAAGTAGCTACTAAAAAATTTATGAGGATGAAAACAGCTAGAGTATATACTGAATAATTTGGTAATCTTTAACAATTTCCACAAATTACTTATACTAAATTAAACAAATAGTATAGACGAGAAATTATCAGTATATATAAACTTAGAACCTAAACTTATAATTTCCGTAAGGATCTTTAAGATCGTCATTACCCCATTGATAATCCCTATTGTATGTGTGGAGAGTATGAAACTTTCGAGCATATCTTTAAATGTGTGTACTATTCTAATATAATGAATTGATTATCGGAAAATATCGGAAATTATGACTTAAGGCGCCTTATACTATACGATCAAGAATATCTAAACTCATTTTCAAGGTCTAAATTGGAGTATTTAGACTTATAGATCAAAATATTTCATAAGAAGCTAATGACAAGGAGACTTGAGATTCTAGAAATGGAGAAAGCAAAAAAGGAAGAAGCTAAAGATGAATAGAAAGAAGAACTAATTAAAGAAAAATGATGAGATGTAAACAATATTAAAAAACTATTTAAAAACATTTACTAACGTCTATAATTGAAAGAAGCAATTCTTGCAATTAAAGACGTCAAAAAACTCTTTTAGTTTAAATTTAAATTTAAATTTAATTTTGAGTAAATTAGAAATAGTTAGATTGTAATTTAATTTTGAGTAAATTAAAAATAGTTAGATTTAAATTTAATTTTGAGTAAATTAAAAATAGTTAGATTTAAATTTAATTTTAAGTAAATTAAAAAAAATTTAAATTTAATTTTAAGTAAATTAAAAATAGTTAGATTTAAATTTAATTTTAAGTAAATTAAAAATAGTTAGATTTAAATTTAATTTTAAGTAAATCAGAAATAGTTAGATTTTAATTTAATTTTGAGTAGATTAAAAATAGTTAGATTTAAATTTAATTTTAAGTAAATTAAAAATAGTTAGATTAAAATTTAATTTTAAGTAAATTAAAAATAGTTAGATTTAAATTTAATTTTAAGTAAATTAAAAAAAAGTTAGATTTAAATTTAATTTTTAGTAAATTAAAAATAGTTAGCTTTAAATTTAATTTTAAGTAAATTAAAAATAGCTAGATTTAAATTTAATTTTAAGTAAATTAAAAATAGTTAGATTTAAATTTAATTTTGAGTAAATTAAAAATAGTTAGATTTAAATTTAATTTTAAGTAAATAAAAAATAGTTAGATTTAAATTTAATTTTAAGTAAATTAAAAATAGTTAGATTTAAATTTAATTTTAAGTAAATCAGAAATAGTTAGATTTAAATTTAATTTTGAGTAGATTAAAAATAGTTAGATTTAAATTTAATTTTAAGTAAATTAAAAATAGTTAGATTTAAATTTAATTTTGAGTAAATTAGAAATAGTTAGATTTTAATTTAATTTTAAGTAAATTAAAAATAGTTAGATTAAAATTTAATTTTAAGTAAATTAAAAATAGTTAGATTTAAATATGATTTTAAGTAAATTAAAAATAGTTAGATTTAAATTTAATTTTTAGTAAATCAGAAATAGTTAGATTTAAATTTAATTTTAAGTAAATTCAAAATAGTTAGATTTAAATTTAATTTTAAGTAAATTAAAAATAGTTAGATTTAAATTTAATTTTAAGTAAATCAGAAATAGTTAGATTTAAATTTAATTTTGAGTAGATTAAAAATAGTTAGATTTTAATTTAATTTTAAGTAAATTAAAAATAGTTAGATTAAAATTTAATTTTAAGTAAATTAAAAATAGTTAGATTTAAATTTAATTTTAAGTAAATTAAAAAAAAGTTAGATTTAAATTTAATTTTTAGTAAATCAAAAATAGTTAGATTTAAATTTAATTTTAAGTAAATTAAAAATGGTTAGATTTAAATTTAATTTTAAGTAAATTCAAAATAGTTAGATTTAAATTTAATTTTAAGTAAATTAAAAATAGTTAGATTTAAATTTAATTTTAAGTAAATTCAAAATAGTTAGATTTAAATTTAATTTTAAGTAAATTAAAAATAGTTAGATTTAAATTTAATTTTAAGTAAATCAGAAATAGTTAGATTTAAATTTAATTTTGAGTAGATTAAAAATAGTTAGATTTAAATTTAATTTTAAGTAAATTAAAAATAGTTAGATTTAAATATGATTTTAAGTAAATTAAAAATAGTTAGATTGTAATTTAATTTTGAGTAAATTAAAAATAGTTAGATTTAAATTTAATTTTGAGTAAATTAAAAATAGTTAGATTTAAATTTAATTTTAAGTAAATTAAAAATAGTTAGATTTAAATTTAATTTTAAGTAAATTCAAAATAGTTAGATTTAAATTTAATTTTAAGTAAATTAAAAATAGTTAGATTTAAATTTAATTTTAAGTAAATCAGAAATAGTTAGATTTTAATTTAATTTTGAGTAGATTAAAAATAGTTAGATTTAAATTTAATTTTAAGTAAATTAAAAATAGTTAGATTAAAATTTAATTTTGAGTAGATTAAAAATAGTTAGATTTAAATTTAATTTTAAGTAAATTAAAAATAGTTAGATTTAAATTTAATTTTAAGTAAATTAAAAAAAAGTTAGATTTAAATTTAATTTTTAGTAAATCAAAAATAGTTAGATTTAAATTTAATTTTAAGTAAATTAAAAATGGTTAGATTTAAATTTAATTTTGAGTAAATTAAAAATAGTTAGATTTAAATTTAATTTTAAGTAAATTAAAAATAGTTAGATTTAAATTTAATTTTAAGTAAATTAAAAATAGTTAGATTTAAATTTAATTTTAAGTAAATTAAAAATAGTTAGATTAAAATTTAATTTAAAGTAAATCAGAAATAGTTAGATTTAAATTTAATTTTGAGAAAATTAAAAATAGTTAGATTTAAATTTAATTTTAAGTAAATTAGAAATAGTTAGATTTAAATTTAATTTTGAGTAGATTAAAAATAGTTAGATTTAAATTTAATTTTGAGTAGATTAAAAATAGTTAGATTTAAATTTAAATTTGAGAAAATTAAAAATAGTTAGATTTAAATTTAATTTTAAGTAAATCAGAAATAGTTAGATTTAAATTTAATTTTAAGTAAATCAGAAATAGTTAGATTTAAATTTAATTTTAAGTAAATTAAAAATAGTTAGATTAAAATTTAATTTTAAGTAAATTAAAAATAGTTAGATTTAAATTTGATTTTAAGTAAATTAAAAATAGTTAGATTTAAATTTAATTTTAAGTAAATTAAAAATAGTTAGATTTAAATTTAATTTTAAGTAAATAAAATAGTTAGATTTAAATTTAAATTTGAGAAAATTAAAAATAGTTAGATTTAAATTTAAATTTGAGAAAATTAAAAATAGTTAGATTTAAATTTAATTTTAAGTAAATTAAAAATAGTTAGATTTAAATTTAATTTTGAGTAAATTAAAAATAGTTAGATTTAAATTTAATTTTAAGTAAATTAAAAATAGTTAGATTTAAATATGATTTTAAGTAAATTAAAAATAGTTAGATTTAAATTTAATTTTAAGTAAATTAAAAATAGTTAGCTTTAAATTTAATTTAAAGTAAATTAAAAATGGTTAGATTTAAATTTAATTTTAAGTAAATTAGAAATAGTTAGATTTAAATTTAATTTTGAGTAGATTAAAAATAGTTAGATTTAAATTTAATTTTAAGTAAATTAAAAATAGTTAGATTTAAATATGATTTTAAGTAAATTAAAAATAGTTAGCTTTAAATTTAATTTTAAGTAAATTAAAAAAAATTTAAATTTAATTTTAAGTAAATTAAAAATAGTTAGATTTAAATATGATTTTAAGTAAATTAAAAATAGTTAGATTTAAATTTAATTTTTAGTAAATTAAAAAAAAGTTAGATTTAAATTTAATTTTAAGTAAATTAAAAATAGTTAGATTTAAATTAAATTTTAAGTAAATTAAAAATAGTTAGATTTAAATTTAAATTTTGAGTAAATTAAAAATAGTTAGATTTAAATTTAATTTTTAGTAAATCAAAAATAGTTAGATTTAAATTTGTTTTTAAGTAAATTAAAAATAGTTAGATTTAAATTTAATTTTAAGTAAATCAAAAATAGTTAGATTTAAATTTAATTTTGAGTAAATCAAAAATAGTTAGATTTAAATTTAATTTTGAGTAGATTAAAAATAGTTAGATTTAAATTTAATTTTGAGTAGATTAAAAATAGTTAGATTTAAGTTTAATTTTAAGTAAATTAAAAATGGTTAGATTTAAATTTAATTTTGAGTAAATTAAAAATAGTTAGATTTAAATTTAATTTTAAGTAAATTAAAAAAAAGTTAGATTTAAATTTAATTTTTAGTAAATTAAAAATAGTTAGATTTAAATTTAATTTTAAGTAAATTAAAAATAGTTAGATTTAAATTTAATTTTTAGTAAATCAGAAATAGTTAGATTTAAATTTAATTTTAAGTAAATTAAAAATAGTTAGATTTAAATTTAATTTTTAGTAAATCAGAAATAGTTAGATTTAAATTTAATTTTAAGTAAATTCAAAATAGTTAGATTTAAATTTAATTTTAAGTAAATTAAAAATAGTTAGATTTAAATTTAATTTTAAGTAAATCAGAAATAGTTAGATTTAAATTTAATTTTGAGTAGATTAAAAATAGTTAGATTTAAATTTAATTTTAAGTAAATTAAAAATAGTTAGATTAAAATTTAATTTTAAGTAAATTAAAAATAGTTAGATTTAAATTTAATTTTAAGTAAATTCAAAATAGTTAGATTTAAATTTAATTTTAAGTAAATTAAAAATAGTTAGATTTAAATTTAATTTTAAGTAAATCAGAAATAGTTAGATTTAAATTTAATTTTGAGTAGATTAAAAATAGTTAGATTTAAATTTAATTTTAAGTAAATTAAAAATAGTTAGATTTAAATATGATTTTAAGTAAATTAAAAATAGTTAGATTTAAATTTAATTTTGAGTAAATTAAAAATAGTTAGATTTAAATTTAATTTTGAGTAAATTAAAAATAGTTAGATTTAAATTTAATTTTAAGTAAATTCAAAATAGTTAGATTTAAATTTAATTTTAAGTAAATTAAAAATAGTTAGATTTAAATTTAATTTTAAGTAAATTAAAAATAGTTAGATTTAAATTTAAATTTTGAGTAAATTAAAAATAGTTAGATTTAAATTTAATTTTAAGTAAATTAAAAATAGTTAGATTAAAATTTAATTTTGAGTAGATTAAAAATAGTTAGATTTAAATTTAATTTTAAGTAAATTAAAAAAAAGTTAGATTTAAATTTAATTTTTAGTAAATCAAAAATAGTTAGATTTAAATTTAATTTTGAGTAAATTAAAAATAGTTAGATTTAAATTTAATTTTGAGTAAATTAAAAATAGTTAGATTTAAATTTAATTTTAAGTAAATTAAAAATAGTTAGATTTAAATTTAATTTTAAGTAAATTAAAAATAGTTAGATTAAAATTTAATTTAAAGTAAATCAGAAATAGTTAGATTTAAATTTAATTTTGAGAAAATTAAAAATAGTTAGATTTAAATTTAATTTTAAGTAAATTAAAAAAAAGTTAGATTTAAATTTAATTTTTAGTAAATCAAAAATAGTTAGATTAAAATTTAATTTAAAGTAAATTAAAAATGGTTAGATTTAAATTTAATTTTGAGTAAATTAAAAATAGCTAGATTTAAATTTAATTTTAAGTAAATTAAAAATAGTTAGATTTAAATTTAATTTTAAGTAAATTCAAAATAGTTAGATTTAAATTTAATTTTAAGTAAATTAAAAATAGTTAGATTTAAATTTAATTTTAAGTAAATCAGAAATAGTTAGATTTAAATTTAATTTTGAGTAGATTAAAAATAGTTAGATTTAAATTTAATTTTAAGTAAATTAAAAATAGTTAGATTTAAATATGATTTTAAGTAAATTAAAAATAGTTAGATTTAAATTTAATTTTGAGTAAATTAAAAATAGTTAGATTTAAATTTAATTTTGAGTAAATTAAAAATAGTTAGATTTAAATTTAATTTTAAGTAAATTCAAAATAGTTAGATTTAAATTTAATTTTAAGTAAATTAAAAATAGTTAGATTTAAATTTAATTTTAAGTAAATTAAAAATAGTTAGATTTAAATTTAAATTTTGAGTAAATTAAAAATAGTTAGATTTAAATTTAATTTTAAGTAAATTAAAAATAGTTAGATTAAAATTTAATTTTGAGTAGATTAAAAATAGTTAGATTTAAATTTAATTTTAAGTAAATTAAAAAAAAGTTAGATTTAAATTTAATTTTTAGTAAATCAAAAATAGTTAGATTTAAATTTAATTTTAAGTAAATTAAAAATGGTTAGATTTAAATTTAATTTTGAGTAAATTAAAAATAGTTAGATTTAAATTTAATTTTAAGTAAATTAAAAATAGTTAGATTTAAATTTAATTTTAAGTAAATTAAAAATAGTTAGATTTAAATTTAATTTAAAGTAAATCAGAAATAGTTAGATTTAAATTTAATTTTGAGAAAATTAAAAATAGTTAGATTTAAATTTAATTTTAAGTAAATTAGAAATAGTTAGATTTAAATTTAATTTTGAGTAGATTAAAAATAGTTAGATTTAAATTTAATTTTGAGTAGATTAAAAATAGTTAGATTTAAATTTAAATTTGAGAAAATTAAAAATAGTTAGATTTAAATTTAATTTTAAGTAAATCAGAAATAGTTAGATTTAAATTTAATTTTA
Source organism: Loxodes magnus (assembly GCA_946699065.1). Lineage (NCBI taxonomy): Eukaryota > Ciliophora > Karyorelictea > Loxodida > Loxodidae > Loxodes > Loxodes magnus. Next base: position 4,465 of record CAMPDV010003306.1, on the reverse strand, counting down.
AGTAAATCTAAAATAGTTAGATTTAAATTTAAATTTTAGTAAATCAGAAATAGTTAGATTTAAATTTAATTTTAAGTAAATTAAAAATAGTTAGATTTAAATTTAATTTTAAGTAAATCAGAAATAGTTAGATTTAAATTTAATTTTAAGTAAATTAAAAATAGTTAGATTTAAATTTAATTTTAAGTAAATCAGAAATAGTTAGATTTAAATTTAATTTTAAGTAAATCTAAAATAGTTAGATTTAAATTTAAATTTTAGTAAATCAGAAATAGTTAGATTTAAATTTAATTTTAAGTAGATTAAAAATAGTTAGATTTAAATTTAATTTTAAGTAAATTAAAAATAGTTAGATTTAAATTTAATTTTAAGTAAATCAAAAATAGTTAGATTTAAATTTAATTTTTAGTAAATCAAAAATAGTTAGATTTAAATTTAATTTTAAGTAAATTAAAAATAGTTAGATTTAAATTTAATTTTAAGTAAATTAAAAATGGTTAGATTTAAATTTAATTTTGAGTAGATTAAAAATAGTTAGATTTAAATTTAATTTTAAGTAAATCAAAAATAGTTAGATTTAAATTTAATTTTAAGTAAATTAAAAATAGTTAGATTTAAATTTAATTTTAAGTAAATTAAAAATAGTTAGATTTAAATTTAATTTTAAGTAAATCAGAAATAGTTAGATTTAAATTTAATTTTAAGTAGATTAAAAATAGTTAGATTTAAATTTAATTTTAAGTAAATTAAAAATAGTTAGATTTAAATTTAATTTTAAGTAAATCAAAAATAGTTAGATTTAAATTTAATTTTAAGTAAATCAAAAATAGTTAGATTTAAATTTAATTTTAAGTAAATTAAAAATAGTTAGATTTAAATTTAATTTTAAGTAAATCAAAAATAGTTAGATTTAAATTTAATTTTTAGTAAATCAAAAATAGTTAGATTTAAATTTGTTTTTAAGTAAATCAAAAATAGTTAGATTTAAATTTAATTTTTAGTAAATCAGAAATAGTTAGATTTAAATTTAATTTTAAGTAGATTAAAAATAGTTAGATTTAAATTTAATTTTAAGTAAATTAAAAATAGTTAGATTTAAATTTAATTTTAAGTAAATCAAAAATAGTTAGATTTAAATTTAATTTTAAGTAAATTAAAAATAGTTAGATTTAAATTTAATTTTAAGTAAATCAAAAATAGTTAGATTTAAATTTAATTTTTAGTAAATCAAAAATAGTTAGATTTAAATTTAATTTTAAGTAAATTAAAAATAGTTAGATTTAAATTTAATTTTAAGTAAATCAAAAATAGTTAGATTTAAATTTAATTTTGAGTAAATTAAAAATAGTTAGATTTAAATTTGTTTTTAAGTAAATTAAAAATAGTTAGATTTAAATTTAATTTTAAGTAAATCAAAAATAGTTAGATTTAAATTTAATTTTTAGTAAATCAAAAATAGTTAGATTTAAATTTAATTTTTAGTAAATCAAAAATAGTTAGATTTAAATTTAATTTTAAGTAAATTAAAAATAGTTAGATTTAAATTTAAATTTGAGAAAATCAAAAATAGTTAGATTTAAATTTAATTTTGAGTAAATTAAAAATAGTTAGATTTAAATTTGTTTTTAAGTAAATTAAAAATAGTTAGATTTAAATTTAATTTTAAGTAAATCAAAAATAGTTAGATTTAAATTTAATTTTTAGTAAATCAAAAATAGTTAGATTTAAATTTGTTTTTAAGTAAATTAAAAATAGTTAGATTTAAATTTAATTTTAAGTAAATCAAAAATAGTTAGATTTAAATTTAATTTTTAGTAAATCAAAAATAGTTAGATTTAAATTTGTTTTTAAGTAAATTAAAAATAGTTAGATTTAAATTTAATTTTAAGTAAATCAAAAATAGTTAGATTTAAATTTAAATTTGAGAAAATTAAAAATAGTTAGATTTAAATTTAATTTTTAGTAAATTAAAAATAGTTAGATTTAAATTTAATTTTTAGTAAATAAAATAGTTAGATTTAAATTTAAATTTGAGAAAATTAAAAATAGTTAGATTTAAATTTAATTTTGAGTAAATTAAAAATAGTTAGATTTAAATTTAATTTTGAGTAAATTAAAAATAGTTAGATTTAAATTTGATTTTAAGTAAATTAAAAATAGTTAGATTTAAATTTAATTTTAAGTAAATTAAAAATAGTTAGATTAAAATTTAATTTTAAGTAAATTAAAAATAGTTAGATTTAAATTTAATTTTAAGTAAATCAGAAATAGTTAGATTTAAATTTAATTTTAAGTAAATTAAAAATAGTTAGATTTAAGTTTAATTTTAAGTAAATTAAAAATAGTTAGATTTAAATTTAATTTTAAGTAAATTAAAAAAAAGTTAGATTTAAATTTAATTTTTAGTAAATCAAAAATAGTTAGATTTAAATTTAATTTTAAGTAAATTAAAAATAGTTAGATTTAAGTTTAATTTTGAGTAGATTAAAAATAGTTAGATTTAAATTTAATTTTAAGTAAATCAAAAATAGTTAGATTTAAATTTAAATTTAAGTAAATTAAAAATAGTTAGATTTAAATTTGTTTTTAAGTAAATTAAAAATAGTTAGATTTAAATTTAATTTTAAGTAAATCAAAAATAGTTAGATTTAAATTTAATTTTAAGTAAATTAAAAAAAATTTAAATTTAATTTTAAGTAAATTAAAAATAGTTAGATTTAAATTTAAATTTGAGAAAATTAAAAATAGTTAGATTTAAATTTAATTTTGAGTAAATTAAAAATAGTTAGATTTAAATTTAATTTTGAGAAAATTAAAAATAGTTAGATTTAAATTTAATTTTAAGTAAATTAGAAATAGTTAGATTTAAATTTAATTTTGAGTAGATTAAAAATAGTTAGATTTAAATTTAATTTTAAGTAAATTAAAAATAGTTAGATTTAAATTTAATTTTAAGTAAATCAAAAATAGTTAGATTTAAGTTTAATTTTAAGTAAATTAAAAATAGTTAGATTTAAATTTAATTTTGAGTAAATTAAAAATAGTTAGATTTAAATTTAATTTTAAGTAGATTAAAAATAGTTAGATTTAAGTTTAATTTTAAGTAAATTAAAAATAGTTAGATTTAAATTTAATTTTAAGTAAATCAAAAATAGTTAGATTTAAATTTAATTTTGAGAAAATTAAAAATATTTAGATTTAAATTTAATTTTGAGTAAATTAAAAATAGTTAGATTTAAATTTAATTTTAAGTAAATTAAAAATAGTTAGATTTAAATTTAATTTTGAGTAAATTAAAAATAGTTAGATTTAAATTTAATTTTAAGTAAATTAAAAAAAATTTAAATTTAATTTTGAGTAAATTAAAAATAGTTAGATTTAAATTTAATTTTTAGTAAATCAAAAATAGTTAGATTTAAATTTAATTTTAAGTAAATTAAAAATAGTTAGATTTAAATTTAATTTTAAGTAAATCAAAAATAGTTAGATTTAAATTTAATTTTGAGAAAATTAAAAATATTTAGATTTAAATTTAATTTTGAGTAAATTAAAAATAGTTAGATTTAAATTTAATTTTAAGTAAATTAAAAATAGTTAGATTTAAATTTAATTTTAAGTAAATTAAAAATAGTTAGATTTAAGTTTAATTTTAAGTAAATTAAAAATAGTTAGATTTAAATTTAATTTTGAGTAAATTAAAAATAGTTAGATTTAAATTTGATTTTAAGTAAATTAAAAATAGTTAGATTTAAATTTAATTTTAAGTAAATTAAAAATAGTTAGATTTAAGTTTAATTTTAAGTAAATTAAAAATAGTTAGATTTAAATTTAATTTTGAGTAAATTAAAAATAGTTAGATTTAAATTTAATTTTAAGTAAATTAAAAATAGTTAGCTTTAAATTTAATTTTAAGTAAATTAAAAATAGTTAGATTTAAATTTAATTTTAAGTAAATTAAAAAAAATTTAAATTTAATTTTGAGTAAATTAAAAATAGTTAGATTTAAATTTAATTTTTAGTAAATCAAAAATAGTTAGATTTAAATTTAATTTTAAGTAAATTAAAAATAGTTAGATTTAAATTTAATTTTGAGTAAATTAAAAATAGTTAGATTTAAATTTAATTTTAAGTAAATTAAAAATAGTTAGATTTAAATTTAATTTTAAGTAAATTAAAAATAGTTAGATTTAAATTTAATTTTAAGTAAATCAAAAATAGTTAGATTTAAATTTAATTTTAAGTAAATTAAAAATAGTTAGATTTAAATTTAATTTTAAGTAAATTAAAAATAGTTAGATTTAAATTTAATTTTAAGTAAATTAAAAATAGTTAGATTTAAGTTTAATTTTAAGTAAATTAAAAATAGTTAGATTTAAATTTAATTTTGAGTAAATTAAAAATAGTTAGATTTAAATTTGATTTTAAGTAAATTAAAAATAGTTAGATTTAAATTTAATTTTAAGTA
>CAMPDV010003305.1:0-54628 GCA_946699065.1 Loxodes magnus | reverse complement strand
AGATATTTTAAATATTTATAGAATGTAAGATATTTTAAATATTTATAGATGGTAAGATATTTTAAATATTTATAGAATGTAAGATATTTTAAATATTTATAGATGGTAAGATATTTTAAATATTTATAGTGGGTAAGATATTTTAAATATTTATAGATGGTAAGATATTTTAAATATTTATAGATGGTAAGATATTTTAAATATTTAAAGAGAGTAAGATATTTTAAATATTTATAGTTGGTAAGATATTAGAAATATTTATAGTGGGTAAGATATTTTAAATATTTATAGTTGGTAAGATATTTTAAATATTTATAGTTGGTAAGATATTTTAAATATTTATAGATGGTAAGATATTTTAAATATTTTTAATGAGTAAGATATTTTAAATATTTATAGTGGGTAAGATATTTTAAATATTTAAAGAGAGTAAGATATTTTAAATATTTATAGATGGTAAGATATTTTAAATATTTATAGATGGTAAGATATTTTAAATATTTAAAGAGAGTAAGATATTTTAAATATTTATAGTGAGTAAGATATTTTAAATATTTATAGTGAGTAAGATATTTTAAAATATTTATAGAATGTAAGATATTTTAAATATTTATAGTGAGTAAGATATTTTAAATATTTATAGATGGTAAGATATTTTAAATATTTATAGATGGTAAGATATTTTAAATATTTAAAGAGAGTAAGATATTTTAAATATTTATAGTGAGTAAGATATTTTAAATATTTATAGTTGGTAAGATATTTTAAATATTTATAGTTGGTAAGATATTTTAAATATTTATAGATGGTAAGATATTTTAAATATTTATAATGAGTAAGATATTTTAAATATTTATAGTGAGTAAGATATTTTAAATATTTATAGTGGGTAAGATATTTTAAATATTTATAGTGAGTATGATATTTTAAATATTTATAGTTGGTAAGATATTTTAAATATTTATAATGAGTAAGATATTTTAAATATTTATAGTGAGTAAGATATTTTAAATATTTATAGTGAGTAAGATATTTTAAATATTTATAGAATGTAAGATATTTTAAATATTTATAGATGGTAAGATATTCTAAATATTTATAGATGGTAAGATATTTTAAATATTTAAAGAGAGTAAGATATTTTAAATATTTATAGTGAGTAAGATATTTTAAATATTTATAGTTGGTAAGATATTTTAAATATTTATAGTTGGTAAGATATTTTAAATATTTATAGATGGTAAGATATTTTAAATATTTATAGTGGGTAAGATATTTTAAATATTTATAGTGAGTAAGATATTTTAAATATTTATAGATGGTAAGATATTTTAAATATTTATAGTTGGTAAGATATTTTAAATATTTATAGTGAGTAAGATATTTTAAATATTTATAGTGAGTAAGATATTTTAAATATTTATAGTGGGTAAGATATTTTAAATATTTATAGTGAGTAAGATATTTTAAATATTTAAAGAGAGTAAGATATTTTAAATATTTATAGTGAGTAAGATATTTTAAATATTTATAGTTGGTAAGATATTTTAAATATTTATAGTTGGTAAGATATTTTAAATATTTATAGATGGTAAGATATTTTAAATATTTATAATGAGTAAGATATTTTAAATATTTATAGTGAGTAAGATATTTTAAATATTTATAGATGGTAAGATATTTTAAATATTTATAGTGAGTATGATATTTTAAATATTTATAGTTGGTAAGATATTTTAAATATTTATAGATGGTAAGATATTTTAAATATTTATAATGAGTAAGATAATTTAAATATTTATAGATGGTAAGATATTTTAAATATTTATAGAATGTAAGATATTTTAAATATTTATAGAATGTAAGATATTTTAAATATTTATAGATGGTAAGATATTTTAAATATTTAAAGAGAGTAAGATATTTTAAATATTTATAGTGAGTAAGATATTTTAAATATTTATAGTTGGTAAGATATTTTAAATATTTATAGTTGGTAAGATATTTTAAATATTTATAGATGGTAAGATATTTTAAATATTTATAATGAGTAAGATATTTTAAATATTTATAGTGAGTAAGATATTTAAAATATTTATAGTTGGTAAGATATTTTAAATATTTATAGTGGGTAAGATATTTTAAATATTTATAGTTGGTAAGATATTTTAAATATTTATAGATGGTAAGATATTTTAAATATTTATAATGAGTAAGATATTTTAAATATTTATAGTGAGTAAGATATTTTAAATATTTATAGTGGGTAAGATATTTTAAATATTTATAGTGAGTAAGATATTTTAAATATTTATAGTGGGTAAGATATTTTAAATATTTATAGTGAGTAAGATATTTTAAATATTTATAGTGAGTAAGATATTTTAAATATTTATAGTGGGTAAGATATTTTAAATATTTATAGTGAGTAGATATTTTAAATATTTATAGTGGGTAAGATATTTTAAATATTTATAGTTGGTAAGATATTTTAAATATTTATAGTGGGTAAGATATTTTAAATATTTATAGTTGGTAAGATATTTTAAATATTTATAGTGGGTAAGATATTTTAAATATTTATAGTGAGTAAGATATTTTAAATATTTATAGTGGGTAAGATATTTTAAATATTTATAGTGAGTAAGATATTTTAAATATTTATAGATGGTAAGATATTTTAAATATTTATAGAATGTAAGATATTTTAAATATTTATAGTTGGTAAGATATTTTAAATATTTATAGTGAGTAAGATATTTTAAATATTTATAGATGGTAAGATATTTTAAATATTTATAGAATGTAAGATATTTTAAATATTTATAGAATGTAAGATATTTTAAATATTTATAGATGGTAAGATATTTAAAATATTTATAGTGAGTAAGATATTTTAAATATTTATAGATGGTAAGATATTTTAAATATTTAAAGAGAGTAAGATATTTTAAATATTTATAGTTGGTAAGATATTTTAAATATTTATAGTGGGTAAGATATTTTAAATATTTATAGATGGTAAGATATTTTAAATATTTATAGATGGTAAGATATTTTAAATATTTATAGATGGTAAGATATTTTAAATATTTATAATGAGTAAGATATTTTAAATATTTATAGTGGGTAAGATATTTTAAATATTTAAAGAGAGTAAGATATTTTAAATATTTATAGATGGTAAGATATTTTAAATATTTATAGATTGTAAGATATTTTAAATATTTAAAGAGAGTAAGATATTTAAATATTTATAGTGAGTAAGATATTTTAAATATTTATAGTTGGTAAGATATTTTAAATATTTATAGTGGGTAAGATATTTTAAATATTTATAGTTGGTAAGATATTTTAAATATTTATAGATGGTAAGATATTTTAAATATTTATAATGAGTAAGATATTTTAAATATTTATAGTGAGTAAGATATTTTAAATATTTATAGTGGGTAAGATATTTTAAATATTTATAGTGAGTAAGATATTTTAAATATTTATAGTGGGTAAGATATTTTAAATATTTATAGTGAGTAAGATATTTTAAATATTTATAGTGGGTAAGATATTTTAAATATTTAAAGAGAGTAAGATATTTTAAATATTTATAGTGAGTAAGATATTTTAAATATTTATAGTGGGTAAGATATTTTAAATATTTATAGTGAGTAAGATATTTTAAATATTTATAGTGGGTAGATATTTTAAATATTTATAGTGAGTAAGATATTTTAAATATTTATAGTGGGTAAGATATTTTAAATATTTATAGTGAGTAAGATATTTTAAATATTTATAGTGGGTAAGATATTTTAAATATTTATAGTGAGTAAGATATTTTAAATATTTATAGTGGGTAAGATATTTTAAATATTTATAGTTGGTAAGATATTTTAAATATTTATAGTGAGTAAGATATTTTAAATATTTATAGATGGTAAGATATTTTAAATATTTATAGTGGGTAAGATATTTTAAATATTTATAGTGGGTAAGATATTTTAAATATTTATAGTGAGTAAGATATTTTAAATATTTATAGTGGGTAAGATATTTTAAATATTTATAGAATGTAAAATATTTTAAATATTTATAGTTGGTAAGATATTTTAAATATTTATAGTGAGTAAGATATTTTAAATATTTATAGTGGCTAAGATATTTTAAATATTTATAGAATGTAAGATATTTTAAATATTTATAGTTGGTAAGATATTTTAAATATTTATAGTTGGTAAGATATTTTAAATATTTATAGATGGTAAGATATTTTAAATATTTATAATGGGTAAGATATTTTAAATATTTATAGTGGGTAAGATATTTTAAATATTTAAAGAGAGTAAGATATTTTAAATATTTATAGATGGTAAGATATTTTAAATATTTATAGATGGTAAGATATTTTAAATATTTAAAGAGAGTAAGATATTTTAAATATTTATAGTGAGTAAGATATTTTAAATATTTATAGTGGGTAAGATATTTTAAATATTTATAGTGAGTAAGATATTTTAAATATTTATAGTGGGTAGATATTTTAAATATTTATAGATGGTAAGATATTTTAAATATTTATAGATTGTAAGATATTTTAAATATTTAAAGAGAGTAAGATATTTAAATATTTATAGTGAGTAAGATATTTTAAATATTTATAGTTGGTAAGATATTTTAAATATTTATAGTGGGTAAGATATTTTAAATATTTATAGTTGGTAAGATATTTTAAATATTTATAGATGGTAAGATATTTTAAATATTTATAGTGAGTAAGATATTTTAAATATTTATAGTGAGTAAGATATTTTAAATATTTATAGTTGGTAAGATATTTTAAATATTTATAGATGGTAAGATATTTTAAATATTTATAGATGGTAAGATATTTTAAATATTTATAGTGAGTAAGATATTTTAAATATTTATAGTGAGTAAGATATTTTAAATATTTATAGTGGGTAAGATATTTTAAATATTTATAGTGAGTAAGATATTTTAAATATTTATAGTGGGTAAGATATTTTAAATATTTATAGTGAGTAAGATATTTTAAATATTTATAGTGGGTAAGATATTTTAAATATTTAAAGAGAGTAAGATATTTTAAATATTTATAGTGGGTAAGATATTTTAAATATTTATAGATGGTAAGATATTTTAAATATTTATAGTTGGTAAGATATTTTAAATATTTATAGTTGGTAAGATATTTTAAATATTTATAGTGGGTAGATATTTTAAATATTTAAAGAGAGTAAGATATTTTAAATATTTATAGTGAGTAAGATATTTTAAATATTTATAGATGGTAAGATATTTTAAATATTTATAGTTGGTAAGATATTTTAAATATTTATAGTTGGTAAGATATTTTAAATATTTATAGTGGGTAGATATTTTAAATATTTAAAGAGAGTAAGATATTTTAAATATTTATAGTGAGTAAGATATTTTAAATATTTATAGTGAGTAAGATATTTTAAATATTTATAGTTGGTAAGATATTTTAAATATTTATAGAATGTAAGATATTTTAAATATTTATAGATGGTTAGAAATTTTAAATATTTATAGATGGTAAGATATTTTAAATATTTATAGTGAGTAAGATATTTTAAATATTTATAGATGGTAAGATATTTTAAATATTTATAGTGAGTAAGATATTTTAAATATTTATAGTTGGTAAGATATTTTAAATATTTATAGAATGTAAAATATTTTAAATATTTATAGTTGGTAAGATATTTTAAATATTTATAGTGAGTAAGATATTTTAAATATTTATAGTTGGTAAGATATTTTAAATATTTATAGAATGTAAGATATTTTAAATATTTATAGAATGTAAGATATTTTAAATATTTATAGATGGTAAGATATTTAAAATATTTATAGTGAGTAAGATATTTTAAATATTTATAGATGGTAAGATATTTTAAATATTTATAGTTGGTAAGATATTTTAAATATTTATAGTGGGTAAGATATTTTAAATATTTATAGTGAGTAAGATATTTTAAATATTTATAGTGGGTAGATATTTTAAATATTTATAGATGGTAAGATATTTTAAATATTTATAGATGGTAAGATATTTTAAATATTTAAAGAGAGTAAGATATTTTAAATATTTATAGTTGGTAAGATATTTTAAATATTTATAGTGGGTAAGATATTTTAAATATTTATAGTTGGTAAGATATTTTAAATATTTATAGTTGGTAAGATATTTTAAATATTTATAGTGAGTAAGATATTTTAAATATTTATAATGAGTAAGATATTTTAAATATTTATAGTGGGTAAGATATTTTAAATATTTAAAGAGAGTAAGATATTTTAAATATTTATAGTGAGTAAGATATTTTAAATATTTATAGATGGTAAGATATTTTAAATATTTAAAGAGAGTAAGATATTTTAAATATTTATAGTGAGTAAGATATTTTAAATATTTATAGTGGGTAAGATATTTTAAATATTTATAGTGAGTAAGATATTTTAAATATTTATAGTGGGTAGATATTTTAAATATTTATAGATGGTAAGATATTTTAAATATTTATAGATTGTAAGATATTTTAAATATTTAAAGAGAGTAAGATATTTAAATATTTATAGTGAGTAAGATATTTTAAATATTTATAGTTGGTAAGATATTTTAAATATTTATAGTGGGTAAGATATTTTAAATATTTATAGTTGGTAAGATATTTTAAATATTTATAGTGGGTAAGATATTTTAAATATTTATAGAATGTATAATATTTTAAATATTTATAGATGGTAAGATATTTTAAATATTTATAGTGAGTAAGATATTTTAAATATTTATAGTGAGTAAGATATTTTAAATATTTATAGTGGGTAAGATATTTTAAATATTTAAAGATAGTAAGATATTTTAAATATTTATAGTGAGTAAGATATTTTAAATATTTATAGTGAGTAAGATATTTTAAATATTTATAGTGAGTAAGATATTTTAAATATTTATAGTTGGAAAGATATTTTAAATATTTATAGTGGGTAAGATATTTTAAATATTTATTGTGGCTAAGATATTTTAAATATTTATGGTGGAACAGATATTTTAAATATTTATAGTTGGTAAGATATTTTAAATATTTATAGTTGGTAAGATATTTTAAATATTTATAGTGGGTAAGATATTTTAAATATTTATAGATGGTAAGATATTTAAAATATTTATAGTTGGTAAGATATTTTAAATATTTATAGTTGGTAAGATATTTTAAATATTTATAGAATGTAAGATATTTTAAATATTTATAGATGGTTAGAAATTTTAAATATTTATAGTGGGTAAGATATTTTAAATATTTATAGTGAGTAAGATATTTTAAATATTTATAGTTGGTAAGATATTTTAAATATTTATAGATGGTAAGATATTTTAAATATTTATAGTTGGTAAGATATTTTAAATATTTATAGATGGTAAGATATTTTAAATATTTATAGAATGTAAGATGATTTAAATATTTATAGTGAGTAAGATATTTTAAATATTTATAGTTGGTAAGATATTTTAAATATTTATAGTGGGCAAGATATTATAAATATTTATAGTGGGTAAGATATTTTAAATATTTATAGTGAGTAAGATATTTTAAATATTTATAGTGGGTAAGATATTTTAAATATTTATAGTGAGTAAGATATTTTAAATATTTATAGTTGGTAAGATATTTTAAATATTTATAGTGAGTAAGATATTTTAAATATTTATAGAATGTAAGATGATTTAAATATTTATAGTGAGTAAGATATTTTAAATATTTATAGTTGGTAAGATATTTTAAATATTTATAGTGGGTAAGATATTTTAAATATTTATAGTGAGTAAGATATTTTAAATATTTATAGAATGTAAAATATTTTAAATATTTATAGTTGGTAAGATATTTTAAATATTTATAGTGAGTAAGATATTTTAAATATTTATAATGAGTAAGATATTTAAATATTTATAGATGGTAAGATATTTTAAATATTTAAAGAGAGTAAGATATTTTAAATATTTATAGTTGGTAAGATATTTTAAATATTTATAGTGAGTAAGATATTTTAAATATTTATAGATGGTAAGATATTTTAAATATTTATAATGAGTAAGATATTTTAAATATTTATAGTTGGTAAGATATTTTAAATATTTATAGTTGGTAAGATATTTTAAATATTTATAGAATGTAAGATATTTTAAATATTTATAGTTGGTAAGATATTTTAAATATTTATAGTTGGTAAGATATTTTAAATATTTATAGTGAGTAAGATATTTTAAATATTTATAGTTGGTAAGATATTTTAAATATTTATAGTTGGTAAGATATTTTAAATATTTATAGTTGGTAAGATATTTTAAATATTTATAGAATGTAAGATATTTTAAAAATTTATAGTTGGTAAGATATTTTAAATATTTATAGAATGTAAGATATTTTAAATATTTATAGTGGGTAAGATATTTTAAATATTTATAGTGAGTAAGATATTTTAAATATTTATAGTTGGTAAGATATTTTAAATATTTATAGTGGGTAAGATATTTTAAATATTTATAGATGGTAAGATATTTTAAATATTTATAATGAGTAAGATATTTTAAATATTTATAGAATGTAAGATGATTTAAATATTTATAGTGAGTAAGATATTTTAAATATTTATAGTTGGTAAGATATTTTAAATATTTATAGTGGGTAAGATATTTTAAATATTTATAGTGAGTAAGATATTTTAAATATTTATAGAATGTAAAATATTTTAAATATTTATAGTTGGTAAGATATTTTAAATATTTATAGTGAGTAAGATATTTTAAATATTTATAGTGGCTAAGATATTTTAAATATTTATAGAATGTAAGATATTTTAAATATTTATAGTGAGTAAGATATTTTAAATATTTATAGTGGGTAAGATATTTTAAATATTTAAAGAGAGTAAGATATTTTAAATATTTATAGTGAGTAAGATATTTTAAATATTTATAGATGGTAAGATATTTTAAATATTTATAGAATGTAAGATGATTTAAATATTTATAGTGAGTAAGATATTTTAAATATTTATAGTTGGTAAGATATTTTAAATATTTATAGATGGTAAGATATTTTAAATATTTATAGATGGTAAGATATTTTAAATATTTATAGAATGTAAGATATTTTAAATATTTATAGTGAGTAAGATATTTTAAATATTTATAGTGAGTAAGATATTTTAAATATTTATAGAATGTAAATATTTTAAATATTTATAGTTGGTAAGATATTTTAAATATTTATAGATGGTAAGATATTTTAAATATTTATAGATGGTAAGATATTTTAAATATTTATAGAATGTAAGATATTTTAAATATTTATAGTGAGTAAGATATTTTAAATATTTATAGTTGGTAAGATATTTTAAATATTTATAGTGGGTAAGATATTTTAAATATTTATAGTTGTTAAGATATTTTAAATATTTATAGATGGTAAGATATTTTAAATATTTATAGTGAGTAAGATATTTTAAATATTTATAGTGAGTATGATATTTTAAATATTTATAGTTGGTAAGATATTTTAAATATTTATAGTGAGTAAGATATTTTAAATATTTATAGTGAGTAAGATATTTTAAATATTTATAGTGAGTAAGATATTTTAAATATTTATAAATGGTATGATATTTTAAATATTTATAGTGAGTAAGATATTTTAAATATTTATAGTTGGTAAGATATTTTAAATATTTATAGTTGGTAAGATATTTTAAATATTTATAGTGGCTAAGATTTTTTAAATATTTATAGAATGTAAGATATTTTAAATATTTATAGATGGTAAGATATTTTAAATATTTATAGTGAGTAAGATATTTTAAATATTTATAGTTGGTAAGATATTTTAAATATTTATAGATGGTAAGATATTTTAAATATTTATAGTTGGTAAGATATTTTAAATATTTATAGATGGTAAGATATTTTAAATATTTATAATGAGTAAGATATTTTAAATATTTATAGTGAGTAAGATATTTTAAATATTTATAATGAGTAAGATATTTTAAATATTTATAGTGAGTAAGATATTTTAAATATTTATAGTGGGTTAGATATTTTAAATATTTATAGTGAGTAAGATATTTTAAATATTTATAGTGGGTAAGATATTTTAAATATTTATAGTGAGTAAGATATTTTAAATATTTATAGTGGGTAAGATATTTTAAATATTTAAAGAGAGTAAGATATTTTAAATATTTATAGTGAGTAAGATATTTTAAATATTTATAGATGGTAAGATATTTTAAATATTTATAGTGAGTAAGATATTTTAAATATTTATAGTTGGTAAGATATTTTAAATATTTATAGTGGGTAAGATATTTTAAATATTTATAGTTGGTAAGATATTTTAAATATTTATAGTGAGTAAGATATTTAAAATATTTATAGTGGGTAAGATATTTTAAATATTTATAGTTGGTAAGATATTTTAAATATTTATAGATGGTAAGATATTTTAAATATTTATAATGAGTAAGATATTTTAAATATTTATAGTGAGTAAGATATTTTAAATTTTTATAGATGGTAAGATATTTTAAATATTTATAGTTGGTAAGATATTTTAAATATTTATAGTGAGTAAGATATTTTAAATATTTATAGAATGTAAGATATTTTAAATATTTATAGTGAGTAAGATATTTTAAATATTTATAAATGGTATGATATTTTAAGTATTAATAGATGGTAAGATATTTTAAATATTTATAGAATGTAAGATATTTTAAATTTTTATAGTTGGTAAGATATTTTAAATATTTATAGTGAGTAAGATATTTTAAATATTTATAGATGGTAAGATATTTTAAATATTTATAGATGGTAAGATATTTTAAATATTTATAGTGAGTAAGATATTTTAAATACTCACTATAAATATTTAAAATATCTTACCATCTATAAATATTTAAAATATCTTACCATCTATAAATATTTAAAATATCTTACTCACTATAAATATTTAAAATATCTTACCAACTATAAAAATTTAAAATATCTTACATTCTATAAATATTTAAAATATCTTACCATCTATTAATACTTAAAATATCATACCATTTATAAATATTTAAAATATCTTACTCACTATAAATATTTAAAATATCTTACATTCTATAAATATTTAAAATATCTTACTCACTATAAATATTTAAAATATCTTACCAACTATAAATATTTAAAATATCTTACCATCTATAAAAATTTAAAATATCTTACTCACTATAAATATTAAAATATCTTCATTATAAATATTTAAAATATCTTACCATCTATAAATATTTAAAATATCTTACCAACTATAAATATTTAAAATATCTTACCCACTATAAATATTTTAAATATCTTACTCACTATAAATATTTAAAATATCTTACCAACTATAAATATTTAAAATATCTTACCCACTATAAATATTTAAAATATCTTACCAACTATAAATATTTAAAATATCTTACTCACTATAAATATTTAAAATATCTTACCATCTATAAATATTTAAAATATCTTACTCACTATAAATATTTAAAATATCTTACTCTCTTTAAATATTTAAAATATCTTACCCACTATAAATATTTAAAATATCTTACTCACTATAAATATTAAAATATCTTACCCACTATAAATATTTAAAATATCTTACTCACTATAAATATTTAAAATATCTAACCCACTATAAATATTTAAAATATCTTACTCACTATAAATATTTAAAATATCTTACTCATTATAAATATTTAAAATATCTTACTCACTATAAATATTTAAAATATCTTACTCATTATAAATATTTAAAATATCTTACCATCTATAAATATTTAAAATATCTTACCAACTATAAATATTTAAAATATCTTACCATCTATAAATATTTAAAATATCTTACCAACTATAAATATTTAAAATATCTTACTCACTATAAATATTTAAAATATCTTACCATCTATAAATATTTAAAATATCTTACATTCTATAAATATTTAAAAAATCTTAGCCACTATAAATATTTAAAATATCTTACCAACTATAAATATTTAAAATATCTTACCAACTAAAATATTTAAAATATCTTACTCACTATAAATATTTAAAATATCATACCATTTATAAATATTTAAAATATCTTACTCACTATAAATATTTAAAATATCTTACTCACTATAAATATTTAAAATATCTTACTCACTATAAATATTTAAAATATCTTACCAACTATAAATATTTAAAATATCATACTCACTATAAATATTTAAAATATCTTACTCACTATAAATATTTAAAATATCTTACCATCTATAAATATTTAAAATATCTTAACAACTATAAATATTTAAAATATCTTACCCACTATAAATATTTAAAATATCTTACCAACTATAAATATTTAAAATATCTTACTCACTATAAATATTTAAAATATCTTACATTCTATAAATATTTAAAATATCTTACCATCTATAAATATTTAAAATATCTTACCATCTATAAATATTTAAAATATCTTACCAACTATAAATATTTAAAATATTTTACATTCTATAAATATTTAAAATATCTTACTCACTATAAATATTTAAAATATCTTACTCACTATAAATATTTAAAATATCTTACATTCTATAAATATTTAAAATATCTTACCATCTATAAATATTTAAAATATCTTACCATCTATAAATATTTAAAATATCTTACCAACTATAAATATTTAAAATATCTTACTCACTATAAATATTTAAATCATCTTACATTCTATAAATATTTAAAATATCTTACCATCTATAAATATTTAAAATATCTTACTCACTATAAATATTTAAAATATCTTACTCTCTTTAAATATTTAAAATATCTTACCCACTATAAATATTTAAAATATCTTACTCACTATAAATATTTAAAATATCTTACATTCTATAAATATTTAAAATATCTTAGCCACTATAAATATTTAAAATATCTTACTCACTATAAATATTTAAAATATCTTACCAACTATAAATATTTAAAATATTTTACATTCTATAAATATTTAAAATATCTTACTCACTATAAATATTTAAAATATCTTACCCACTATAAATATTTAAAATATCTTACCAACTATAAATATTTAAAATATCTTACTCACTATAAATATTTAAATCATCTTACATTCTATAAATATTTAAAATATCTTACTCATTATAAATATTTAAAATATCTTACCATCTATAAATATTTAAAATATCTTACCCACTATAAATATTTAAAATATCTTACCAACTATAAATATTTAAATATCTTACTCACTATAAATATTTAAAATATCTTACCCACTATAAATATTTAAAATATCTTACATTCTATAAATATTTAAAATATCTTACCAACTATAAATTTTTAAAATATCTTACATTCTATAAATATTTAAAATATCTTACCAACTATAAATATTTAAAATATCTTACCAACTATAAATATTTAAAATATCTTACCAACTATAAATATTTAAAATATCTTACTCACTATAAATATTTAAAATATCTTACCAACTATAAATATTTAAAATATCTTACCAACTATAAATATTTAAAATATCTTACATTCTATAAATATTTAAAATATCTTACCAACTATAAATATTTAAAATATCTTACCAACTATAAATATTTAAAATATCTTACTCATTATAAATATTTAAAATATCTTACCATCTATAAATATTTAAAATATCTTACTCACTATAAATATTTAAAATATCTTACCAACTATAAATATTTAAAATATCTTACTCTCTTTAAATATTTAAAATATCTTACCATCTATAAATATTTAAATATCTTACTCATTATAAATATTTAAAATATCTTACTCACTATAAATATTTAAAATATCTTACCAACTATAAATATTAAAATATTTTACATTCTATAAATATTTAAAATATCTTACTCACTATAAATATTTAAAATATCTTACCCACTATAAATATTTAAAATATCTTACCAACTATAAATATTTAAAATATCTTACTCACTATAAATATTTAAATCATCTTACATTCTATAAATATTTAAAATATCTTACTCACTATAAATATTTAAAATATCTTACCAACTATAAATATTTAAAATATCTTACTCACTATAAATATTTAAAATATCTTACCCACTATAAATATTTAAAATATCTTACTCACTATAAATATTTAAAATATCTTACCCACTATAAATATTTATAATATCTTGCCCACTATAAATATTTAAAATATCTTACCAACTATAAATATTTAAAATATCTTACTCACTATAAATATTTAAATCATCTTACATTCTATAAATATTTAAAATATCTTACCATCTATAAATATTTAAAATATCTTACCAACTATAAATATTTAAAATATCTTACCATCTATAAATATTTAAAATATCTTACCAACTATAAATATTTAAAATATCTTACTCACTATAAATATTTAAAATATCTTACCCACTATAAATATTTAAAATTTCTAACCATCTATAAATATTTAAAATATCTTACATTCTATAAATATTTAAAATATCTTACCAACTATAAATATTTAAAATATCTTACCAACTATAAATATTTTAAATATCTTACCATCTATAAATATTTAAAATATCTTACCCACTATAAATATTTAAAATATCTTACCAACTATAAATATTTAAAATATCTTACCAACTATAAATATTTAAAATATCTGTTCCACCATAAATATTTAAAATATCTTAGCCACAATAAATATTTAAAATATCTTACCCACTATAAATATTTAAAATATCTTTCCAACTATAAATATTTAAAATATCTTACTCACTATAAATATTTAAAATATCTTACTCACTATAAATATTTAAAATATCTTACTCACTATAAATATTTAAAATATCTTACTATCTTTAAATATTTAAAATATCTTACCCACTATAAATATTTAAAATATCTTACTCACTATAAATATTTAAAATATCTTACTCACTATAAATATTTAAAATATCTTACCATCTATAAATATTTAAAATATTATACATTCTATAAATATTTAAAATATCTTACCCACTATAAATATTTAAAATATCTTACCAACTATAAATATTTAAAATATCTTACCCACTATAAATATTTAAAATATCTTACCAACTATAAATATTTAAAATATCTTACTCACTATAAATATTTAAATATCTTACTCTCTTTAAATATTTAAAATATCTTACAATCTATAAATATTTAAAATATCTTACCATCTATAAATATTTAAAATATCTACCCACTATAAATATTTAAAATATCTTACTCACTATAAATATTTAAAATATCTTACCCACTATAAATATTTAAAATATCTTACTCACTATAAATATTAAAATATCTTACTCTCTTTAAATATTTAAAATATCTTACCATCTATAAATATTTAAAATATCTTACTCACTATAAATATTTAAAATATCTTACTCTCTTTAAATATTTAAAATATCTTACCCACTATAAATATTTAAAATATCTTACTCATTATAAATATTTAAAATATCTTACTCACTATAAATATTTAAAATATCTTACCAACTATAAATATTTAAAATATCTTACCAACTATAAATATTTAAAATATCTTACCCACTATAAATATTTAAAATATCTTACCAACTATAAATATTTAAAATATCTTACTCTCTTTAAATATTTAAAATATCTTACCATCTATAAATATTTAAAATATCTTACCATCTATAAATATTTAAAATATCTACCCACTATAAATATTTAAAATATCTTACTCACTATAAATATTTAAAATATCTTACCCACTATAATATTTAAAATATCTTACCAACTATAAATATTTAAAATATCTTACCATCTATAAATATTTAAAATATCTTACTCACTATAAATATTTTAAATATCTTACCATCTATAAATATTTAAAATATCTTACATTCTATAAATATTTAAAATATCTTACATTCTATAAATATTTAAAATATCTTACCAACTATAAATATTTAAAATATCTTACTCACTATAAATATTTAAAATATCTTACCAACTATAAATATTTAAAATATTTTACATTCTATAAATATTTAAAATATCTTACCAACTATAAATATTTAAAATATCTTACTCACTATAAATATTTAAAATATCTTACCATCTATAAATATTTAAAATATCTTACTCACTATAAATATTTAAAATATCTTACCATCTATAAATATTTAAAATTTCTAACCATCTATAAATATTTAAAATATCTTACATTCTATAAATATTTAAAATATCTTACCAACTATAAATATTTAAAATATCTTACTCACTATAAATATTTAAAATATCTTACTCACTATAAATATTTAAAATATCTTACTCTCTTTAAATATTTAAAATATCTACCCACTATAAATATTTAAAATATCTTACCAACTATAAATATTTAAAATATCTTACCAACTATAAATATTTAAAATATCTTACCATCTATAAATATTTAAAATATCTTACTCACTATAAATATTTAAAATATCTTACTCTCTTTAAATATTTAAAATATCTACCCACTATAAATATTTAAAATATCTTACCAACTATAAATATTTAAAATATCTTACCAACTATAAATATTTAAAATATCTTACCATCTATAAATATTTAAAATATCTTACCCACTATAAATATTTAAAATATCTTACTCTCTTTAAATATTTAAAATATCTTACCCACTATAAATATTTAAAATATCTTACTCACTATAAATATTTAAAATATCTTACCCACTATAAATATTTAAAATATCTTACTCACTATAAATATTTAAAATATCTTACCCACTATAAATATTTAAAATATCTTACTCACTATAAATATTTAAAATATCTTACTCACTATAAATATTTAAAATATCTTACCATCTATAAATATTTAAAATATCTTACCATCTATAAATATTTAAAATATCTTACCAACTATAAATATTTAAAATATCTTACTCACTATAAATATTTAAAATATCTTACTCACTATAAATATTTAAAATATCTTACCATCTATAAATATTTAAAATATCTTACCAACTATAAATATTTAAAATATCTTACCCACTATAAATATTTAAAATATCTTACCAACTATAAATATTTAAAATATCTTACTCACTATAAATATTTAAATATCTTACTCTCTTTAAATATTTAAAATATCTTACAATCTATAAATATTTAAAATATCTTACCATCTATAAATATTTAAAATATCTACCCACTATAAATATTTAAAATATCTTACTCACTATAAATATTTAAAATATCTTACCCACTATAAATATTTAAAATATCTTACTCACTATAAATATTTAAAATATCTTACTCTCTTTAAATATTTAAAATATCTTACCATCTATAAATATTTAAAATATCTTACCATCTATAAATATTTAAAATATCTTACTCTCTTTAAATATTTAAAATATCTTACCCACTATAAATATTTAAAATATCTTACCCATTATAAATATTTAAAATATCTTACCATCTATAAATATTTAAAATATCTTACCAACTATAAATATTTAAAATATCTTACCAACTATAAATATTTAAAATATCTTACATTCTATAAATATTTAAAATATCTTAGCCACTATAAATATTTAAAATATCTTACTCACTATAAATATTTAAAATATCTTACCAACTATAAATATTTAAAATATCTTACATTCTATAAATATTTAAAATATCTTACCCACTATAAATATTTAAAATATCTTACTCACTATAAATATTTAAAATATCTTACCCACTATAAATATTTAAAATATCTTACCCACTATAAATATTTAAAATATCTTACCATCTATAAATATTTAAAATATCTTACTCACTATAAATATTTAAAATATCTTACCAACTATAAATATTTAAAATATCTTACCCACTATAAATATTTAAAATATCTTACTCACTATAAATATTTAAAATATCTTACCCACTATAAATATTTAAAATATCTTACTCACTATAAATATTTAAAATATCTTACCCACTATAAATATTTAAAATATCTTACTCACTATAAATATTTAAAATATCTACCCACTATAAATATTTAAAATATCTTACTCACTATAAATATTTAAAATATCTTACCCACTATAAATATTTAAAATATCTTACTCACTATAAATATTTAAAATATCTTACTCTCTTTAAATATTTAAAATATCTTACCCACTATAAATATTTAAAATATCTTACTCACTATAAATATTTAAAATATCTTACCCACTATAAATATTTAAAATATCTTACTCACTATAAATATTTAAAATATCTTACCCACTATAAATATTTAAAATATCTTACTCACTATAAATATTTAAAATATCTTACTCATTATAAATATTTAAAATATCTTACCATCTATAAATATTTAAAATATCTTACCAACTATAAATATTTAAAATATCTTACCCACTATAAATATTTAAAATATCTTACCAACTATAAATATTTAAAATATCTTACTCACTATAAATATTTAAATATCTTACTCTCTTTAAATATTTAAAATATCTTACAATCTATAAATATTTAAAATATCTTACCATCTATAAATATTTAAAATATCTTACTCTCTTTAAATATTTAAAATATCTTACCCACTATAAATATTTAAAATATCTTACTCATTATAAATATTTAAAATATCTTACCATCTATAAATATTTAAAATATCTTACCATCTATAAATATTTAAAATATCTTACCATCTATAAATATTTAAAATATCTTACCCACTATAAATATTTAAAATATCTTACCAACTATAAATATTTAAAATATCTTACTCTCTTTAAATATTTAAAATATCTTACCATCTATAAATATTTAAAATATCTTACTCACTATAAATATTTTAAATATCTTACCATCTATAAATATTTAAAATATCTTACATTCTATAAATATTTAAAATATCTTACATTCTATAAATATTTAAAATATCTTACCATCTATAAATATTTAAAATATCTTACTCACTATAAATATTTAAAATATCTTACCAACTATAAATATTTAAAATATCTTACATTCTATAAATATTTAAAATATCTTACCATCTATAAATATTTAAAATATCTTACTCACTATAAATATTTAAAATATCTTACCCACTATAAATATTTAAAATATCTTACTCACTATAAATATTTAAAATATCTTACCCACTATAAATATTTAAAATATCTTACCAACTATAAATATTTAAAATATCTTACCCACTATAAATATTTAAAATATCTTACCAACTATAAATATTTAAAATATCTTACCCACTATAAATATTTAAAATATCTACTCACTATAAATATTTAAAATATCTTACCCACTATAAATATTTAAAATATCTTACTCACTATAAATATTTAAAATATCTTACTCACTATAAATATTTAAAATATCTTACCCACTATAAATATTTAAAATATCTTACTCACTATAAATATTTAAAATATCTTACCCACTATAAATATTTAAAATATCTTACTCACTATAAATATTTAAAATATCTTACTCATTATAAATATTTAAAATATCTTACCATCTATAAATATTTAAAATATCTTACCAACTATAAATATTTAAAATATCTTACCCACTATAAATATTTAAAATATCTTACCAACTATAAATATTTTAAATATCTTACTCACTATAAATATTTAAAATATCTTACTCATTATAAATATTTAAAATATCTTACCATCTATAAATATTTAAAATATCTTACCAACTATAAATATTTAAAATATCTTACCAACTATAAATATTTAAAATATCTTACTCACTATAAATATTTAAAATATCTTACTCTCTTTAAATATTTAAAATATCTTACCATCTATAAATATTTAAAATATCTTACATTCTATAAATATTTAAAATATCTTACATTCTATAAATATTTAAAATATCTTACCATCTATAAATATTTAAATTATCTTACTCATTATAAATATTTAAAATATCTTACCATCTATAAATATTTAAAATATCTTACCAACTATAAATATTTAAAATATCATACTCACTATAAATATTTAAAATATCTTACCATCTATAAATATTTAAAATATCTTACTCACTATAAATATTTAAAATATCTTACTCATTATAAATATTTAAAATATCTTACCATCTATAAATATTTAAAATATCTTACCAACTATAAATATTTAAAATATCTTACCAACTATAAATATTTAAAATATCTTACTCACTATAAATATTTAAAATATCTTACTCTCTTTAAATATTTAAAATATCTTACTCACTATAAATATTTAAAATATCTTACCCACTATAAATATTTAAAATATCTTACTCACTATAAATATTTAAAATATCTTACTCACTATAAATATTTAAAATATCTTACCAACTATAAATATTTAAAATATCTTACCATCTATAAATATTTAAAATATCTTACTCACTATAAATATTTAAAATATCTTACCCACTATAAATATTTAAAATATCTTACCATCTATAAATATTTAAAATATCTTACCAACTATAAATATTTAAAATATCTTACCAACTATAAATATTTAAAATATCTTACTCACTATAAATATTTAAAATATCTTACTCTCTTTAAATATTTAAAATATCTTACCATCTATAAATATTTAGAATATCTTACCATCTATAAATATTTAAAATATCTTACATTCTATAAATATTTAAAATATCTTACTCACTATAAATATTTAAAATATCTTACTCACTATAAATATTTAAAATATCTTACTCATTATAAATATTTAAAATATCTTACCAACTATAAATATTTAAAATATCATACTCACTATAAATATTTAAAATATCTTACCCACTATAAATATTTAAAATATCTTACTCACTATAAATATTTAAAATATCTTACTCATTATAAATATTTAAAATATCTTACCATCTATAAATATTTAAAATATCTTACCAACTATAAATATTTAAAATATCTTACCAACTATAAATATTTAAAATATCTTACTCACTATAAATATTTAAAATATCTTACTCTCTTTAAATATTTAAAATATCTTACCATCTATAAATATTTAAAATATCTTACCATCTATAAATATTTAAAATATCTTACTCACTATAAATATTTAAAATATCTTACATTCTATAAATATTTAAAATATCTTACTCACTATAAATATTTAAAATATCTTACTCACTATAAATATTTAAAATATCTTACTCTCTTTAAATATTTAAAATATCTTACCATCTATAAATATTTAAAATATCTTACCATCTATAAATATTTAAAATATCTTACTCTCTTTAAATATTTAAAATATCTTACCCACTATAAATATTTAAAATATCTTACTCATTAAAAATATTTAAAATATCTTACCATCTATAAATATTTAAAATATCTTACCAACTATAAATATTTAAAATATCTTACCAACTATAAATATTTAAAATATCTTACCCACTATAAATATTTCTAATATCTTACCAACTATAAATATTTAAAATATCTTACTCTCTTTAAATATTTAAAATATCTTACCATCTATAAATATTTAAAATATCTTACCATCTATAAATATTTAAAATATCTTACCCACTATAAATATTTAAAATATCTTACCATCTATAAATATTTAAAATATCTTACATTCTATAAATATTTAAAATATCTTACCATCTATAAATATTTAAAATATCTTACATTCTATAAATATTTAAAATATCTTACATTCTATAAATATTTAAAATATCTTACATTCTATAAATATTTAAAATATCTTACCATCTATAAATATTTAAAATATCTTACTCACTATAAATATTTAAAATATCTTACCCACTATAAATATTTAAAATATCATACTCACTATAAATATTTAAAATATCTTACTCACTATAAATATTTAAAATATCTTACATTCTATAAATATTTAAAATATCTTACATTCTATAAATATTTAAAATATCTTACTCACTATAAATATTTAAAATATCTTACTCATTATAAATATTTAAAATATCTTACCAACTATAAATATTTAAAATATCATACTCACTATAAATATTTAAAATATCTTACCCACTATAAATATTTAAAATATCTTACTCACTATAAATATTTAAAATATCTTACTCATTATAAATATTTAAAATATCTTACCATCTATAAATATTTAAAATATCTTACCAACTATAAATATTTAAAATATCTTACCAACTATAAATATTTAAAATATCTTACTCACTATAAATATTTAAAATATCTTACTCTCTTTAAATATTTAAAATATCTTACCATCTATAAATATTTAAAATATCTTACTCACTATAAATATTTTAAATATCTTACCATCTATAAATATTTAAAATATCTTACATTCTATAAATATTTAAAATATCTTACATTCTATAAATATTTAAAATATCTTACCAACTATAAATATTTAAAATATCTTACTCACTATAAATATTTAAAATATCTTACCAACTATAAATATTTAAAATATTTTACATTCTATAAATATTTAAAATATCTTACCAACTATAAATATTTAAAATATCTTACTCACTATAAATATTTAAAATATCTTACCATCTATAAATATTTAAAATATCTTACTCACTATAAATATTTAAAATATCTTACCATCTATAAATATTTAAAATTTCTAACCATCTATAAATATTTAAAATATCTTACATTCTATAAATATTTAAAATATCTTACCAACTATAAATATTTAAAATATCTTACTCACTATAAATATTTAAAATATCTTACTCACTATAAATATTTAAAATATCTTACTCTCTTTAAATATTTAAAATATCTACCCACTATAAATATTTAAAATATCTTACCAACTATAAATATTTAAAATATCTTACCAACTATAAATATTTAAAATATCTTACCATCTATAAATATTTAAAATATCTTACTCACTATAAATATTTAAAATATCTTACTCTCTTTAAATATTTAAAATATCTACCCACTATAAATATTTAAAATATCTTACCAACTATAAATATTTAAAATATCTTACCAACTATAAATATTTAAAATATCTTACCATCTATAAATATTTAAAATATCTTACCCACTATAAATATTTAAAATATCTTACTCTCTTTAAATATTTAAAATATCTTACCCACTATAAATATTTAAAATATCTTACTCACTATAAATATTTAAAATATCTTACCCACTATAAATATTTAAAATATCTTACTCACTATAAATATTTAAAATATCTTACCCACTATAAATATTTAAAATATCTTACTCACTATAAATATTTAAAATATCTTACTCACTATAAATATTTAAAATATCTTACCATCTATAAATATTTAAAATATCTTACCATCTATAAATATTTAAAATATCTTACCAACTATAAATATTTAAAATATCTTACTCACTATAAATATTTAAAATATCTTACTCACTATAAATATTTAAAATATCTTACCATCTATAAATATTTAAAATATCTTACCAACTATAAATATTTAAAATATCTTACCCACTATAAATATTTAAAATATCTTACCAACTATAAATATTTAAAATATCTTACTCACTATAAATATTTAAATATCTTACTCTCTTTAAATATTTAAAATATCTTACAATCTATAAATATTTAAAATATCTTACCATCTATAAATATTTAAAATATCTACCCACTATAAATATTTAAAATATCTTACTCACTATAAATATTTAAAATATCTTACCCACTATAAATATTTAAAATATCTTACTCACTATAAATATTTAAAATATCTTACTCTCTTTAAATATTTAAAATATCTTACCATCTATAAATATTTAAAATATCTTACCATCTATAAATATTTAAAATATCTTACTCTCTTTAAATATTTAAAATATCTTACCCACTATAAATATTTAAAATATCTTACCCATTATAAATATTTAAAATATCTTACCATCTATAAATATTTAAAATATCTTACCAACTATAAATATTTAAAATATCTTACCAACTATAAATATTTAAAATATCTTACATTCTATAAATATTTAAAATATCTTAGCCACTATAAATATTTAAAATATCTTACTCACTATAAATATTTAAAATATCTTACCAACTATAAATATTTAAAATATTTTACATTCTATAAATATTTAAAATATCTTACCCACTATAAATATTTAAAATATCTTACTCACTATAAATATTTAAAATATCTTACCCACTATAAATATTTAAAATATCTTACCCACTATAAATATTTAAAATATCTTACCATCTATAAATATTTAAAATATCTTACTCACTATAAATATTTAAAATATCTTACCAACTATAAATATTTAAAATATCTTACCCACTATAAATATTTAAAATATCTTACTCACTATAAATATTTAAAATATCTTACCCACTATAAATATTTAAAATATCTTACTCACTATAAATATTTAAAATATCTTACCCACTATAAATATTTAAAATATCTTACTCACTATAAATATTTAAAATATCTACCCACTATAAATATTTAAAATATCTTACTCACTATAAATATTTAAAATATCTTACCCACTATAAATATTTAAAATATCTTACTCACTATAAATATTTAAAATATCTTACTCTCTTTAAATATTTAAAATATCTTACCCACTATAAATATTTAAAATATCTTACTCACTATAAATATTTAAAATATCTTACCCACTATAAATATTTAAAATATCTTACTCACTATAAATATTTAAAATATCTTACCCACTATAAATATTTAAAATATCTTACTCACTATAAATATTTAAAATATCTTACTCATTATAAATATTTAAAATATCTTACCATCTATAAATATTTAAAATATCTTACCAACTATAAATATTTAAAATATCTTACCCACTATAAATATTTAAAATATCTTACCAACTATAAATATTTAAAATATCTTACTCACTATAAATATTTAAATATCTTACTCTCTTTAAATATTTAAAATATCTTACAATCTATAAATATTTAAAATATCTTACCATCTATAAATATTTAAAATATCTTACTCTCTTTAAATATTTAAAATATCTTACCCACTATAAATATTTAAAATATCTTACTCATTATAAATATTTAAAATATCTTACCATCTATAAATATTTAAAATATCTTACCATCTATAAATATTTAAAATATCTTACCATCTATAAATATTTAAAATATCTTACCCACTATAAATATTTAAAATATCTTACCAACTATAAATATTTAAAATATCTTACTCTCTTTAAATATTTAAAATATCTTACCATCTATAAATATTTAAAATATCTTACTCACTATAAATATTTTAAATATCTTACCATCTATAAATATTTAAAATATCTTACATTCTATAAATATTTAAAATATCTTACATTCTATAAATATTTAAAATATCTTACCATCTATAAATATTTAAAATATCTTACTCACTATAAATATTTAAAATATCTTACCAACTATAAATATTTAAAATATCTTACATTCTATAAATATTTAAAATATCTTACCATCTATAAATATTTAAAATATCTTACTCACTATAAATATTTAAAATATCTTACCCACTATAAATATTTAAAATATCTTACTCACTATAAATATTTAAAATATCTTACCCACTATAAATATTTAAAATATCTTACCAACTATAAATATTTAAAATATCTTACCCACTATAAATATTTAAAATATCTTACCAACTATAAATATTTAAAATATCTTACCCACTATAAATATTTAAAATATCTACTCACTATAAATATTTAAAATATCTTACCCACTATAAATATTTAAAATATCTTACTCACTATAAATATTTAAAATATCTTACTCACTATAAATATTTAAAATATCTTACCCACTATAAATATTTAAAATATCTTACTCACTATAAATATTTAAAATATCTTACCCACTATAAATATTTAAAATATCTTACTCACTATAAATATTTAAAATATCTTACTCATTATAAATATTTAAAATATCTTACCATCTATAAATATTTAAAATATCTTACCAACTATAAATATTTAAAATATCTTACCCACTATAAATATTTAAAATATCTTACCAACTATAAATATTTTAAATATCTTACTCACTATAAATATTTAAAATATCTTACTCATTATAAATATTTAAAATATCTTACCATCTATAAATATTTAAAATATCTTACCAACTATAAATATTTAAAATATCTTACCAACTATAAATATTTAAAATATCTTACTCACTATAAATATTTAAAATATCTTACTCTCTTTAAATATTTAAAATATCTTACCATCTATAAATATTTAAAATATCTTACATTCTATAAATATTTAAAATATCTTACATTCTATAAATATTTAAAATATCTTACCATCTATAAATATTTAAATTATCTTACTCATTATAAATATTTAAAATATCTTACCATCTATAAATATTTAAAATATCTTACCAACTATAAATATTTAAAATATCATACTCACTATAAATATTTAAAATATCTTACCATCTATAAATATTTAAAATATCTTACTCACTATAAATATTTAAAATATCTTACTCATTATAAATATTTAAAATATCTTACCATCTATAAATATTTAAAATATCTTACCAACTATAAATATTTAAAATATCTTACCAACTATAAATATTTAAAATATCTTACTCACTATAAATATTTAAAATATCTTACTCTCTTTAAATATTTAAAATATCTTACTC
The DNA here is from genome assembly GCA_946699065.1 of Loxodes magnus. Lineage (NCBI taxonomy): Eukaryota > Ciliophora > Karyorelictea > Loxodida > Loxodidae > Loxodes > Loxodes magnus. The sequence goes on along the minus strand of CAMPDV010003305.1, from coordinate 27,677 downwards.
ACTATAAATATTTAAAATATCTTACCCACTATAAATATTTAAAATATCTTACTCACTATAAATATTTAAAATATCTTACTCACTATAAATATTTAAAATATCTTACCAACTATAAATATTTAAAATATCTTACCATCTATAAATATTTAAAATATCTTACTCACTATAAATATTTAAAATATCTTACCCACTATAAATATTTAAAATATCTTACCATCTATAAATATTTAAAATATCTTACCAACTATAAATATTTAAAATATCTTACCAACTATAAATATTTAAAATATCTTACTCACTATAAATATTTAAAATATCTTACTCTCTTTAAATATTTAAAATATCTTACCATCTATAAATATTTAGAATATCTTACCATCTATAAATATTTAAAATATCTTACATTCTATAAATATTTAAAATATCTTACTCACTATAAATATTTAAAATATCTTACTCACTATAAATATTTAAAATATCTTACTCATTATAAATATTTAAAATATCTTACCAACTATAAATATTTAAAATATCATACTCACTATAAATATTTAAAATATCTTACCCACTATAAATATTTAAAATATCTTACTCACTATAAATATTTAAAATATCTTACTCATTATAAATATTTAAAATATCTTACCATCTATAAATATTTAAAATATCTTACCAACTATAAATATTTAAAATATCTTACCAACTATAAATATTTAAAATATCTTACTCACTATAAATATTTAAAATATCTTACTCTCTTTAAATATTTAAAATATCTTACCATCTATAAATATTTAAAATATCTTACCATCTATAAATATTTAAAATATCTTACTCACTATAAATATTTAAAATATCTTACATTCTATAAATATTTAAAATATCTTACTCACTATAAATATTTAAAATATCTTACTCACTATAAATATTTAAAATATCTTACTCTCTTTAAATATTTAAAATATCTTACCATCTATAAATATTTAAAATATCTTACCATCTATAAATATTTAAAATATCTTACTCTCTTTAAATATTTAAAATATCTTACCCACTATAAATATTTAAAATATCTTACTCATTAAAAATATTTAAAATATCTTACCATCTATAAATATTTAAAATATCTTACCAACTATAAATATTTAAAATATCTTACCAACTATAAATATTTAAAATATCTTACCCACTATAAATATTTCTAATATCTTACCAACTATAAATATTTAAAATATCTTACTCTCTTTAAATATTTAAAATATCTTACCATCTATAAATATTTAAAATATCTTACCATCTATAAATATTTAAAATATCTTACCCACTATAAATATTTAAAATATCTTACCATCTATAAATATTTAAAATATCTTACATTCTATAAATATTTAAAATATCTTACCATCTATAAATATTTAAAATATCTTACATTCTATAAATATTTAAAATATCTTACATTCTATAAATATTTAAAATATCTTACATTCTATAAATATTTAAAATATCTTACCATCTATAAATATTTAAAATATCTTACTCACTATAAATATTTAAAATATCTTACCCACTATAAATATTTAAAATATCATACTCACTATAAATATTTAAAATATCTTACTCACTATAAATATTTAAAATATCTTACATTCTATAAATATTTAAAATATCTTACATTCTATAAATATTTAAAATATCTTACCATCTATAAATATTTAAAATATCTTACTCACTATAAATATTTAAAATATCTTACCCACTATAAATATTTAAAATATTTTACATTCTATAAATATTTAAAATATCTTACTCACTATAAATATTTAAAATATCTTACCAACTATAAATATTTAAAATATCTTACCATCTATAAATATTTAAAATATCTTACTCTCTTTTAATATTTAAATATCTTACTCACTATAAATATTTAAAATATCTTACATTCTATAAATATTTAAAATATCTTAGCCACTATAAATATTTAAAATATCTTACTCACTATAAATATTTAAAATATCTTACCAACTATAAATATTTAAAATATTTTACATTCTATAAATATTTAAAATATCTTACTCACTATAAATATTTAAAATATCTTACCCACTATAAATATTTAAAATATCTTACCAACTATAAATATTTAAAATATCTTACTCACTATAAATATTTAAATCATCTTACATTCTATAAATATTTAAAATATCTTACCATCTATAAATATTTAAAATATCTTACTCACTATAAATATTTAAAATATCTTACTCACTATAAATATTTAAAATATCTTACCATCTATAAATATTTAAAATATCTTACATTCTATAAATATTTAAAATATCTTACCAACTATAAATATTTAAAATATCTTACCAACTATAAATATTTAAAATATCTTACTCACTATAAATATTTAAAATATCTTACCAACTATAAATATTTAAAATATTTTACATTCTATAAATATTAAAAATATCTTACTCACTATAAATATTTAAAATATCTTACCCACTATAAATATTTAAAATATCTTACCAACTATAAATATTTAAAATATCTTACTCACTATAAATATTTAAAATATCTTACTCACTATAAATATTTAAAATATCTTACCATCTATAAATATTTAAAATATCTTACCATCTATAAATATTTAAAATATCTACCCACTATAAATATTTAAAATATCTTACTCACTATAAATATTTAAAATATCTTACCCACTATAAATATTTAAAATATCTTACCAACTATAAATATTTAAAATATCTTACCCACTATAAATATTTAAAATATCTTACCATCTATAAATATTTAAAATATCTTACCAACTATAAATATTTAAAATATCTTACCCACTATAAATATTTAAAATATCTTACCAACTATAAATATTTAAAATATCTTACTCACTATAAATATTTAAAATATCTTACCATCTATAAATATTTAAAATATCTTAACAACTATAAATATTTAAAATATCTTACCAACTATAAATATTTAAAATATCTTACTCACTATAAATATTTAAAATATCTTACTCACTATAAATATTTAAAATATCTTACCATCTATAAATATTTAAAATATCTTACATTCTATAAATATTTAAAATATCTTACTCTCTTTAAATATTTAAAATATCTTACCATCTATAAATATTTAAAATATCTTACTCACTATAAATATTTAAAATATCTTACCATCTATAAATATTTAAAATATCTTACCAACTATAAATATTTAAAATATCTTACCATCTATAAATATTTAAAATATCTTACTCACTAAAAATATTTAAAATATCTTACCATCTATAAATATTTAAAATATCTTACATTCCATAAATATTTAAAATATCTTACATTCTATAAATATTTAAAATATCTTACATTCTATAAATATTTAAAATATCTTACCATCTATAAATATTTAAATTATCTTACTCATTATAAATATTTAAAATATCTTACCATCTATAAATATTTAAAATATCTTACCAACTATAAATATTTAAAATATCTTACTCACTATAAATATTTAAAATATCTTACTCACTATAAATATTTAAAATATCTTACCAACTAAAAATATTTAAAATATCTTACTCACTATAAATATTTAAAATATCTTACCCACTATAAATATTTAAAATATCTTACTCACTATAAATATTTAAAATATCTTACCCACTATAAATATTTAAAATATCTTACATTCTATAAATATTTAAAATATCTTACCAACTATAAATTTTTAAAATATCTTACATTCTATAAATATTTAAAATATCTTACCAACTATAAATATTTAAAATATCTTACTCACTATAAATATTTAAAATATCTTACTCATTATAAATATTTAAAATATCTTACCAACTATAAATATTTAAAATATCTTACATTCTATAAATATTTAAAATATCTTACCAACTATAAATATTTAAAATATCTTACCAACTATAAATATTTAAAATATCTTACTCATTATAAATATTTAAAATATCTTACCATCTATAAATATTTAAAATATCTTACTCACTATAAATATTTAAAATATCTTACCCACTATAAATATTTAAAATATCTTACTCACTATAAATATTTAAAATATCTTACATTCTATAAATATTTAAAATATCTTACATTCTATAAATATTTAAAATATCTTACTAATTATAAATGATTAAAATATCTTACCAACTATAAATATTTAAAATATCTTACTCACTATAAATATTTAAAATATCTTACCCACTATAAATATTTAAAATATCTTACCAACTATAAATATTTAAAATATCTTACTCACTATAAATATTTAAAATATCTTACATTCTATAAATATTTAAAATATCTTACATTCTATAAATATTTAAAATATCTTACATTCTATAAATATTTAAAATATCTTACTCACTATAAATATTTAAAATATCTTACCATCTATAAATATTTAAAATATCTTACTCACTATAAATATTTAAAATATCTTACTCACTATAAATATTTAAAATATCTTACCATCTATAAATATTTAAAATATCTTACTCACTATAAATATTTAAAATATCTTACTCATTATAAATATTTAAAATATCTTACCATCTATAAATATTTAAAATATCTTACCAACTATAAATATTTAAAATATCTTACCATCTATAAATATTTAAAATATCTTACCCACTATAAATATTTAAAATATCTTACATTCTATAAATATTTAAAATATCTTACCCACTATAAATTTTTAAAATATCTTACATTCTATAAATATTTAAAATATCTTACCAACTATAAATATTTAAAATATCTTACCAACTATAAATATTTAAAATATCTTACCAACTATAAATATTTAAAATATCTTACTCACTATAAATATTTAAAATATCTTACCAACTATAAATATTTAAAATATCTTACCAACTATAAATATTTAAAATATCTTACATTCTATAAATATTTAAAATATCTTACCAACTATAAATATTTAAAATATCTTACCAACTATAAATATTTAAAATATCTTACTCATTATAAATATTTAAAATATCTTACCATCTATAAATATTTAAAATATCTTACTCACTATAAATATTTAAAATATCTTACCAACTATAAATATTTAAAATATCTTACTCTCTTTAAATATTTAAAATATCTTACTCACTATAAATATTTAAATATCTTACTCATTATAAATATTTAAAATATCTTACCATCTATAAATATTTAAAATATCTTACTCACTATAAATATTTAAAATATCTTACATTCTATAAATATTTAAAATATCTTACTCATTATAAATATTTAAAATATCTTACCATCTATAAATATTTAAAATATCTTACCAACTATAAATATTTAAAATATCTTACCATCTATAAATATTTAAAATATCTTACCAACTATAAATATTTAAAATATTATACATTCTATAAATATTTAAAATATCTTACATTCCATAAATATTTAAAATATCTTACATTCTATAAATATTTAAAATATCTTACATTCTATAAATATTTAAAATATCTTACCATCTATAAATATTTAAATTATCTTACTCATTATAAATATTTAAAATATCTTACCATCTATAAATATTTAAAATATCTTACCAACTATAAATATTTAAAATATCTTACTCACTATAAATATTTAAAATATCTTACTCACTATAAATATTTAAAATATCTTACCAACTAAAAATATTTAAAATATCTTACCCACTATAAATATTTAAAATATCTTACCATCTATAAATATTTAAAATATCTTACTCATTATAAATATTTAAAATATCTTACTCACTATAAATATTTAAAATATCTTACTCACTATAAATATTTAAAATATCTTACCATCTATAAATATTTAAAATATCTTACCAACTATAAATATTTAAAATATCTTACCCACTATAAATATTTAAAATATCTTACTCATTATAAATATTTAAAATATCTTACCATCTATAAATATTTAAAATATCTTACCAACTATAAATATTTAAAATATCTTACTCACTATAAATATTTAAAATATCTTACCATCTATTTATACTTAAAATATCATACCATTTATAAATATTTAAAATATCTTACTCACTATAAATATTTAAAATATCTTACTCACTATAAATACTTAAAATATCTTACTCACTATAAATATTTAAAATATCTTACCAACTAAAAATATTTAAAATATCATACTCACTATAAATATTTAAAATATCTTACTCACTATAAATATTTAAAATATCTTACCATCTATAAATATTTAAAATATCTTAACAACTATAAATATTTAAAATATCTTAGCCACTATAAATATTTAAAATATCTTACTCACTATAAATATTTAAAATATCTTACTCACTATAAATATTTAAAATATCTTACTCACTATAAATATTTAAAATATCTTACCATCTATAAATATTTAAAATATCTTACTCACTATAAATATTTAAAATATCTTACATTCTATAAATATTTAAAATATCTTACTCACTATAAATATTTAAAATATCTTACTCACTATAAATATTTAAAATATCTTACCATCTATAAATATTTAAAATATCTTACCAACTATAAATATTTAAAATATCTTACCCACTATAAATATTTAAAATATCTTACCATCTATAAATATTTAAATATCTTACTCATTATAAATATTTAAAATATCTTACCATCTATAAATATTTAAAATATCTTACTCACTATAAATATTTAAAATATCTTACCATCTATAAATATTTAAAATATCTTACCAACTATAAATATTTAAAATATCTTACCAACTATAAATATTTAAAATATCTTACTCACTATAAATATTTAAAATATCTTACTCACTATAAATATTTAAAATATCTTACCATCTATAAATATTTAAAATATCTTACATTCTATAAATATTTAAAATATCTTACTCTCTTTAAATATTTAAAATATCTTACCATCTATAAATATTTAAAATATCTTACTCACTATAAATATTTAAAATATCTTACCAACTATAAATATTTAAAATATCTTACTCACTATAAATATTTAAAATATCTTACCAACTATAAATATTTAAAATATCTTACCAACTATAAATATTTAAAATATCTTACCCACTATAAATATTTAAAATATCTTACCAACTATAAATATTTAAAATATCTTACCCACTATAAATATTTAAAATATCTTACCAACTATAAATATTTAAAATATTTTACATTCTATAAATATTTAAAATATCTTACCAACTATAAATATTTAAAATATCTTACTCACTATAAATATTTAAAATATCTTACCATCTATAAATATTTAAAATATCTTACTCACTATAAATATTTAAAATATCTTACCATCTATAAATATTTAAAATATCTTACTCACTATAAATATTTAAAATATCTTACCAACTATAAATATTTAAAATATCTTACTCACTATAAATATTTAAAATATCTTACCAACTATAAATATTTAAAATATCTTACTCACTATAAATATTTAAAATATCTTACTCACTATAAATATTTAAAATATCTTACTCACTATAAATATTTAAAATATCTTACCAACTATAAATATTTAAAATATCTTACTCACTATAAATATTTAAAATATCTTACCAACTATAAATATTTAAAATATCTTACATTCTATAAATATTTAAAATATCTTACCAACTATAAATATTTAAAATATCTTACATTCTATAAATATTTAAAATATCTTACCAACTATAAATATTTAAAATATCTTACCCACTATAAATATTTAAAATATCTTACCCACTATAAATATTTAAAATATCTTACATTCTATAAATATTTAAAATATCTTACCAACTATAAATATTTAAAATATCTTACCAACTATAAATATTTAAAATATCTTACCCACTATAAATATTTAAAATATCTTACCAACTATAAATATTTAAAATATTTTACATTCTATAAATATTTAAAATATCTTACCAACTATAAATATTTAAAATATCTTACTCACTATAAATATTTAAAATATCTTACCATCTATAAATATTTAAAATATCTTAACAACTATAAATATTTAAAATATCTTAGCCACTATAAATATTTAAAATATCTTACATTCTATAAATATTTAAAATATCTTACCAACTATAAATATTTAAAATATCTTACCCACTATAAATATTTAAAATATCTTACTCACTATAAATATTTAAAATATCTTACCAACTATAAATATTTAAAATATCTTACTCACTATAAATATTTAAAATATCTTACCCACTATAAATATTTAAAATATCTTACCAACTATAAATATTTAAAATATCTTACCCACTATAAATATTTAAAATATCTTACCAACTATAAATATTTAAAATATTTTACATTCTATAAATATTTAAAATATCTTACCAACTATAAATATTTAAAATATCTTACTCACTATAAATATTTAAAATATCTTACCATCTATAAATATTTAAAATATCTTACTCACTATAAATATTTAAAATATCTTACCATCTATAAATATTTAAAATATCTTACTCACTATAAATATTTAAAATATCTTACCAACTATAAATATTTAAAATATCTTACTCACTATAAATATTTAAAATATCTTACCAACTATAAATATTTAAAATATCTTACTCACTATAAATATTTAAAATATCTTACTCACTATAAATATTTAAAATATCTTACTCACTATAAATATTTAAAATATCTTACCAACTATAAATATTTAAAATATCTTACTCACTATAAATATTTAAAATATCTTACCAACTATAAATATTTAAAATATCTTACATTCTATAAATATTTAAAATATCTTACCAACTATAAATATTTAAAATATCTTACATTCTATAAATATTTAAAATATCTTACCAACTATAAATATTTAAAATATCTTACCCACTATAAATATTTAAAATATCTTACCATCTATAAATATTTAAAATATCTTACTCACTATAAATATTTAAAATATCTTACTCATTATAAATATTTAAAATATCTTACCAACTATAAATATTTAAAATATCTTACATTCTATAAATATTTAAAATATCTTACTCACTATAAATATTTAAAATATCTTACATTCTATAAATATTTAAAATATCTTACTCACTATAAATATTTAAAATATCTTACCCACTATAAAAATTTAAAATATCATACTCACTATAAATATTTAAAATATCTTACTCACTATAAATATTTAAAATATCTTACCATCTATAAATATTTAAAATATCTTAACAACTATAAATATTTAAAATATCTTAGCCACTATAAATATTTAAAATATCTTACTCACTATAAATATTTAAAATATCTTACCATCTATAAATATTTAAAATATCTTACATTCTATAAATATTTAAAATATCTTACATTCTATAAATATTTAAAATATCTTACCAACTATAAATATTTAAAATATCTTACTCACTATAAATATTTAAAATATCTTACCAACTATAAATATTTAAAATATTATACATTCTATAAATATTTAAAATATCTTACTCACTATAAATATTTAAAATATCTTACATTCTATAAATATTTAAAATATCTTACTCACTATAAATATTTAAAATATCTTACTCACTATAAATATTTAAAATATCTTACCATCTATAAATATTTAAAATATCTTACCAACTATAAATATTTAAAATATCTTACTCTCTTTAAATATTTAAAATATCTTACCATCTATAAATATTTAAAATATCTTACTCACTATAAATATTTAAAATATCTTACCATCTATAAATATTTAAAATATCTTACTCACTATAAATATTTAAAATATCTTACCATCTATAAATATTTAAAATATCTTACCAACTATAAATATTTAAAATATCTTACTCTCTTTAAATATTTAAAATATCTTACTCATTATAAATATTTAAAATATCTTACTCATTATAAATATTTAAAATATCTTACTCATTATAAATATTTAAAATATCTTACCATCTATAAATATTTAAAATATCTTACCAACTATAAATATTTAAAATATCTTACCCACTATAAATATTTAAAATATCTTACCATCTATAAATATTTAAACTATCTTACCCACTATAAATATTTAAAATATCTTACCATCTATAAATATTTAAAATATCTTACTCATTATAAATATTTAAAATATCTTACCATCTATAAATATTTAAAATATCTTACCAACTATAAATATTTAAAATATCTTACCCACTATAAATATTTAAAATATCTTACCATCTATAAATATTTAAAATATCTTACCATCTATAAATATTTAAAATATCTTACCAACTATAAATATTTAAAATATCTTACTCACTATAAATATTTAAAATATCTTACCATCTATTAATACTTAAAATATCATACCATTTATAAATATTTAAAATATCTTACTCACTATAAATATTTAAAATATCTTACTCACTATAAATATTTAAAATATCTTACTCACTATAAATATTTAAAATATCTTACCCACTATAAATATTTAAAATATCATACTCACTATAAATATTTAAAATATCTTACTCACTATAAATATTTAAAATATCTTACTCACTATAAATATTTTAAATATCTTACCATCTATAAATATTTAAAATATCTTACATTCTATAAATATTTAAAATATCTTACATTCTATAAATATTTAAAATATCTTACCAACTATAAATATTTAAAATATCTTACTCACTATAAATATTTAAAATATCTTACCAACTATAAATATTTAAAATATTTTACATTCTATAAATATTTAAAATATCTTACCAACTATAAATATTTAAAATATCTTACTCACTATAAATATTTAAAATATCTTACCATCTATAAATATTTAAAATATCTTACTCACTATAAATATTTAAAATATCTTACCATCTATAAATATTTAAAATATCTTACTCACTATAAATATTTAAAATATCTTACCAACTATAAATATTTAAAATATCTTACTCACTATAAATATTTAAAATATCTTACCAACTATAAATATTTAAAATATCTTACATTCTATAAATATTTAAAATATCTTACCAACTATAAATATTTAAAATATCTTACATTCTATAAATATTTAAAATATCTTACCAACTATAAATATTTAAAATATCTTACCCACTATAAATATTTAAAATATCTTACCATCTATAAATATTTAAAATATCTTACTCACTATAAATATTTAAAATATCTTACTCATTATAAATATTTAAAATATCTTACCAACTATAAATATTTAAAATATCTTACATTCTATAAATATTTAAAATATCTTACTCACTATAAATATTTAAAATATCTTACATTCTATAAATATTTAAAATATCTTACTCTCTTTAAATATTTAAAATATCTTACCATCTATAAATATTTAAAATATCTTACCATCTATAAATATTTAAAATATCTTACTCATTATAAATATTTAAAATATCTTACCATCTATAAATATTTAAAATATCTTACCAACTATAAATATTTAAAATATCTTACCCACTATAAATATTTAAAATATCTTACTCACTATAAATATTTAAAATATCTTACCATCTATAAATATTTAAAATATCTAACCATCTATAAATATTTAAAATATCTTACTCACTATAAATATTTAAAATATCTAACCATATATAAATATTTAAAATATCTTACTCACTATAAATATTTAAAATATCTTACCCACTATAAATATTTAAAATATCTTACTCATTATAAATATTTAAAATATCTTACCATCTATAAATATTTAAAATATCTTACCAACTATAAATATTTAAAATATCTTACCCACTATAAATATTTAAAATATCTTACTCACTATAAATATTTAAAATATCTTACCATCTATAAATATTTAAAATATCTAACCATCTATAAATATTTAAAATATCTTACTCACTATAAATATTTAAAATATCTAACCATATATAAATATTTAAAATATCTTACATTCTATAAATATTTAAAATATCTTACCCACTATAAATATTAAAAATAACTTACTCACTATAAATATTTAAAATATCTTACCAACTATAAATATTAAAATATCTTACCATCTATAAATATTTAAAATATCTGTGCCACCATAAATATTTAAAATATCTTACTCACTATAAATATTTAAAATATCTTACCCACTATAAATATTTAAAATATCTTACCAACTATAAATATTTGAAATATCTAACCATCTATAAATATTTAAAATATCTTACATTCTATAAATATTTAAAATATCTTACCAACTATAAATATTTAAAATATCTTACTCACTATAAATATTTAAAATATCTTACCCACTATAAATATTTAAAATATCTTACCCACTATAAATATTTAAAATATCTTACCAACTATAAATATTTGAAATATCTAACCATCTATAAATATTTAAAATATCTTACCCACTATAAATATTTAAAATATCTTACTCACTATAAATATTTAAAATATCTTACCCACTATAAATATTTAAAATATCTTACTCACTATAAATATTTAAAATATCTTACTCACTATAAATATTTAAAATATCTTACCAACTATAAATATTTAAAATATCATACTCACTATAAATATTTAAAATATCTTACTCACTATAAATATTTAAAATATCTTACCATATATAAATATTTAAAATATCTTACATTCTATAAATATTTAAAATATCTTACCAACTATAAATATTTAAAATATCTTACTCACTATAAATATTTAAAATATCTTACCCACTATAAATATTTAAAATATCTTACATTCTATAAATATTTAAAATATCTTACATTCTATAAATATTTAAAATATCTTACTCTCTTTAAATATTTAAAATATCTTACCATCTATATATATTTAAAATATCTTACTCATTATAAATATTTAAAATATCTTACATTCTATAAATATTTAAAATATCTTACCAACTATAAATATTTAAAATATCTTACCAACTATAAATATTTAAAATATCTTACTCACTATAAATATTTAAAATATCTTACCAACTATAAATATTTAAAATATTTTACATTCTATAAATATTAAAAATATCTTACTCACTATAAATATTTAAAATATCTTACCCACTATAAATATTTAAAATATCTTACCAACTATAAATATTTAAAATATCTTACTCACTATAAATATTAAAAATATCTTACTCACTATAAATATTTAAAATATCTTACCATCTATAAATATTTAAAATATCTTACCATCTATAAATATTTAAAATATCTACCCACTATAAATATTTAAAATATCTTACTCACTATAAATATTTAAAATATCTTACCATCTATAAATATTTAAAATATCTAACCATCTATAAATATTTAAAATATCTTACTCACTATAAATATTTAAAATATCTAACCATATATAAATATTTAAAATATCTTACTCACTATAAATATTTAAAATATCTTACCCACTATAAATATTTAAAATATCTTACTCATTATAAATATTTAAAATATCTTACTCACTATAAATATTTAAAATATCTTACTCATTATAAATATTTAAAATATCTTACCAACTATAAATATTTAAAATATCTTACATTCTATAAATATTTAAAATATCTTACTCACTATAAATATTTAAAATATCTTACATTCTATAAATATTTAAAATATCTTACTCACTATAAATATTTAAAATATCTAACCATATATAAATATTTAAAATATCTTACATTCTATAAATATTTAAAATATCTTACCCACTATAAATATTAAAAATAACTTACTCACTATAAATATTTAAAATATCTTACCAACTATAAATATTTAAAATATCTTACCATCTATAAATATTTAAAATATCTGTGCCACCATAAATATTTAAAATATCTTACTCACTATAAATATTTAAAATATCTTACCCACTATAAATATTTAAAATATCTTACCAACTATAAATATTTGAAATATCTAACCATCTATAAATATTTAAAATATCTTACATTCTATAAATATTTAAAATATCTTACCAACTATAAATATTTAAAATATCTTACTCACTATAAATATTTAAAATATCTTACCCACTATAAATATTTAAAATATCTTACCCACTATAAATATTTAAAATATCTTACCAACTATAAATATTTGAAATATCTAACCATCTATAAATATTTAAAATATCTTACCCACTATAAATATTTAAAATATCTTACTCACTATAAATATTTAAAATATCTTACCCACTATAAATATTTAAAATATCTTACTCACTATAAATATTTAAAATATCTTACTCACTATAAATATTTAAAATATCTTACTCATTATAAATATTTAAAATATCATACTCACTATAAATATTTAAAATATCTTACTCACTATAAATATTTAAAATATCTTACCATATATAAATATTTAAAATATCTTACATTCTATAAATATTTAAAATATCTTACCAACTATAAATATTTAAAATATCTTACTCACTATAAATATTTAAAATATCTTACCCACTATAAATATTTAAAATATCTTACATTCTATAAATATTTAAAATATCTTACATTCTATAAATATTTAAAATATCTTACTCTCTTTAAATATTTAAAATATCTTACCATCTATATATATTTAAAATATCTTACTCATTATAAATATTTAAAATATCTTACATTCTATAAATATTTAAAATATCTTACCATCTATAAATATTTAAAATATCTTACTCACTATAAATATTTAAAATATCTTACCCACTATAAATATTTAAAATATCTTACCCACTATAAATATTTAAAATATCTTACCATCTATAAATATTTAAAATATCTTACCCACTATAAATATTTAAAATATCTTACCCACTATAAATATTTAAAATATCTTACCATATATAAATATTTAAAATATCTTACTCACTATAAATATTTAAAATATCTTACCATCTATAAATATTTAAAATATCTTACCAACTATAAATATTTAAAATATCTTACTCTCTTTAAATATTTAAAATATCTTACCATCTATAAATATTTAAATATCTTACTCATTATAAATATTTAAAATATCTTACCATCTATAAATATTTAAAATATCTTACTCACTATAAATATTTAAAATATCTTACCATCTATAAATATTTAAAATATCTTACTCACTATAAATATTTAAAATATCTTACCAACTATAAATATTTAAAATATCTTACTCACTATAAATATTTAAAATATCTTACCAACTATAAATATTTAAAATATCTTACTCACTATAAATATTTAAAATATCTTACTCACTATAAATATTTAAAATATCTTACTCACTATAAATATTTAAAATATCTTACCAACTATAAATATTTAAAATATCTTACTCACTATAAATATTTAAAATATCTTACCAACTATAAATATTTAAAATATCTTACATTCTATAAATATTTAAAATATCTTACCAACTATAAATATTTAAAATATCTTACATTCTATAAATATTTAAAATATCTTACCAACTATAAATATTTAAAATATCTTACCCACTATAAATATTTAAAATATCTTACCATCTATAAATATTTAAAATATCTTACTCACTATAAATATTTAAAATATCTTACTCATTATAAATATTTAAAATATCTTACCAACTATAAATATTTAAAATATCTTACATTCTATAAATATTTAAAATATCTTACTCACTATAAATATTTAAAATATCTTACATTCTATAAATATTTAAAATATCTTACTCACTATAAATATTTAAAATATCTTACCCACTATAAAAATTTAAAATATCATACTCACTATAAATATTTAAAATATCTTACTCACTATAAATATTTAAAATATCTTACCATCTATAAATATTTAAAATATCTTAACAACTATAAATATTTAAAATATCTTAGCCACTATAAATATTTAAAATATCTTACTCACTATAAATATTTAAAATATCTTACCATCTATAAATATTTAAAATATCTTACATTCTATAAATATTTAAAATATCTTACATTCTATAAATATTTAAAATATCTTACCAACTATAAATATTTAAAATATCTTACTCACTATAAATATTTAAAATATCTTACCAACTATAAATATTTAAAATATTATACATTCTATAAATATTTAAAATATCTTACTCACTATAAATATTTAAAATATCTTACATTCTATAAATATTTAAAATATCTTACTCACTATAAATATTTAAAATATCTTACTCACTATAAATATTTAAAATATCTTACCATCTATAAATATTTAAAATATCTTACCAACTATAAATATTTAAAATATCTTACTCTCTTTAAATATTTAAAATATCTTACCATCTATAAATATTTAAAATATCTTACTCACTATAAATATTTAAAATATCTTACCATCTATAAATATTTAAAATATCTTACTCACTATAAATATTTAAAATATCTTACCATCTATAAATATTTAAAATATCTTACCAACTATAAATATTTAAAATATCTTACTCTCTTTAAATATTTAAAATATCTTACTCATTATAAATATTTAAAATATCTTACTCATTATAAATATTTAAAATATCTTACTCATTATAAATATTTAAAATATCTTACCATCTATAAATATTTAAAATATCTTACCAACTATAAATATTTAAAATATCTTACCCACTATAAATATTTAAAATATCTTACCATCTATAAATATTTAAACTATCTTACCCACTATAAATATTTAAAATATCTTACCATCTATAAATATTTAAAATATCTTACTCATTATAAATATTTAAAATATCTTACCATCTATAAGATATTTTAAATATTTATAGATGGTAAGATATTTTAAATATTTATAATGAGTAAGAATATTTAAATATTATAGATGGGTAAGATATTTTAAATATTTATAGTGGGTAAGATAGTTTAAATATTTATAGGATGGTAAGATATTTTAAATATTTATAGTGGGTAAGATATTTAAATATTTATAGTTGGTAAGATATTTTAAATATTTATAGATGGTAAGATATTTTAAATATTTATAATGAGTAAGATATTTTAAATATTTATAATGAGTAAGATATTTTAAATATTTATAATGAGTAAGATATTTTAAATATTTAAAGAGAGTAAGATATTTTAAATATTTATAGTTGGTAAGATATTTTAAATATTTATAGATGGTAAGATATTTTAAATATTTATAGTGAGTAAGATATTTTAAATATTTATAGATGGTAAGATATTTTAAATATTTATAGTGAGTAAGATATTTTAAATATTTATAGATGTAAGATATTTTAAATATTTAAAGAGAGTAAGATATTTTAAATATTTATAGTTGGTAAGATATTTTAAATATTTATAGATGGTAAGATATTTTAAATATTTATAGTGAGTAAGATATTTTAAATATTTATAGTGAGTAAGATATTTTAAATATTTATAGAATGTAAGATATTTTAAATATTTATAGTGAGTAAGATATTTTAAATATTTATAGAATGTATAATATTTTAAATATTATAGTTGGTAAGATATTTTAATATTTATAGTGAGTAAGATATTTTAAATATTTATAGTTGGTAAGATATTTTAAATATTTATAGAATGTAAGATATTTTAAATATTTATAGAATGTAAGATATTTTAAATATTTATAGATGGGTAAGATATTTTAAATATTTATAGTGAGTAAGATATTTTAAATATTTATAGTGGCTAAGATATTTTAAATATTTATAGTTGTTAAGATATTTTAAATATTTATAGATGGTAAGATATTTTAAATATTTATAGTGAGTAAGATATTTTAAATATTTATAGTGAGTATGATATTTTAAATTTTTATAGTGGGGTAAGATATTTTAAATATTTATAGTGAGTAAGATATTTTAAATATTTATAGAATGTAAGATATTTTAAATATTTATAGTGAGTAAGATATTTTAAATATTTATAGAATGTAAGATATTTTAAATATTTATAGTTGGTAAGATATTTTAAATATTTATAATGAGTAAGATATTTTAAATATTTATAGTGAGTAAGATATTTTAAATATTTATAGATGGTAAGATATTTTAAATATTTATAGTGGGTAAGATATTTTAAATATTTATAGTTGGTAAGATATTTTAAATATTTATAGAATGTAAGATATTTTAAATATTTATAGTTGGTAAGATATTTAAATATTTATAGAATGTAAGATATTTTAAATATTTATAGTTGGTAAGATATTTTAAATATTTATAGTGAGTAAGATATTTTAAATATTTATAGTTGGTAAGATATTTTAAATATTTATAGTGAGTAAGATATTTTAAATATTTATAGTGAGTAAGATATTTTAAATATTTATAGTGAGTAAGATATTTTAAATATTTATAGTTGGTAAGATATTTTAAATATTTATAGTGAGTAAGATATTTTAAATATTTATAGTTGGTAAGATATTTTAAATAGTTATAGTGAGTAAGATATTTTAAATATTTATAGATGGTAAGATATTTTAAATATTTATAGTGAGTAAGATATTTTAAATATTTATAGATGGTAAGATATTTTAAATATTTATAATGAGTAAGATATTTAAATATTTATAGATGGTAAGATATTTTAAATATTTAAAGAGAGTAAGATATTTTAAATATTTATAGTTGGTAAGATTTGTTAAATATTTATAGATGGTAAGATATTTTAAATATTTATAGTGAGTAAGATATTTTAAATATTTATATATGGTAAGATATTTTAAATATTTATAGTGGGTAAGATATTTTAAATATTTATAGATTGTAAGATATTTTAAATATTTATAGATGTAAGATATTTTAAATATTTATAGATGTAAGATATTTTAAATATTTATAGATGTAAGTAAATATATATTTAAATATTTATAGATGGTAAGATATTTTAAATATTATAGATGGTAAGATATTTTAAATATTTATAGAATGTAAGATATTTTAAATATTTATAATGAGTAAGATATTTTAAATATTATAGATGGTAAGATATTTTAAATATTTAAAGAGAGTAAATATATTTTAAATATTTATAGAATGTAAGATATTTTAAATATTTATAGATTGTAAGATATTTTAAATATTTATAGTGGGTAAGATATTTTAAATATTTATAGAATGTAAGATATTTTAAATATTTATAGATTGGTAAGATATTTTAAATATTTATAGAATGTAAGATATTTTAAATATTTATATATGTAAGATATTTTAAATATTTATAGTGAGTAAGATATTTTAAATATTTATAGTGAGTATGATATTTTAAATATTTATAATGAGTAAGATATTTTAAATATTTATAGTGAGTAAGATTTTTTAAATATTTATAGTGAGTAAGATATTTTAATATTTATAGTGGGTAAGATATTTTAAATATTTATAGTGAGTAAGATATTTTAAATATTTATAGTGGGTAAGATATTTTAAATATTTATAGATGGTTAGATATTTCAAATATTATAGTTGGTAAGATATTTTAAATATTTATAGTGGGTAAGATATTTTAAATATTTATAGTGGGTAAGATATTTAAATATTTAGTGAGTAAGATATTTTAAATATTTATAGTTGGTAAGATATTTTAAATATTTATAGAATGTAAGATATTTTAAATATTTATAGATGGTTAGATATTTCAAATATTTATAGTTGGTAAGATATTTTAAATATTTATAGTGGGTAAGATATTTTAAATATTTATAGTGAGTAAGATATTTTAAATATTTATGGTGGCACAGATATTTTAAATATTTATAGATGGTAAGATATTTTAAATATTTATAGTTGGTAAGATATTTTAAATATTTATAGTGAGTAAGTTATTTTAATATTTATAGTGGGTAAGATATTTTAATATTTATAGAATGTATGATATTTTAAATATTTATTATGGGTTAGATATTTTAAATATTTATAGTGAGTAAGATATTTTAAATATTTATAGAATGTAAGATATTTTAAATATTTATAGTGAGTAAGATATTTTAAATATTTATAGAATGTAAGATATTTTAAATATTTATAGTTGGTAAGATATTTTAAATATTTATAATGAGTAAGATATTTTAAATATTTATAGTGAGTAAGATATTTTAAATATTTATAATGAGTAAGATATTTTAAATATTTATAGTGGGTAAGATATTTTAAATATTTATAGTGAGTAAGATATTTTAAATATTTATATATGGTTAGATATTTTAAATATTTATAGTGAGTAAGATATTTTAAATATTTATAGATGGTTAGATATTTTAAATATTTATAGATGGTAAGATATTTTAAATATTTATAGTGAGTAAGATATTTTAAATATTTATAGTGGGTAGATATTTTAAATATTTATAGATGGTAAGATATTTTAAATATTTATAGATGGTAAGATATTTTAAATATTTATAGTGAGTAAGATATTTTTAATATTTATAGTGAGTAAGATATTTTAAATATTTATAGTTGGTAAGATATTTTAAATATTTATAGTGGGTAAGATATTTTAAATATTTATAGTGAGTAAGATATTTTTAATATTTATAGAATGTAAAATATTTTAAATATTTATAGTTGGTAAGATATTTTAAATATTTATAGTGAGTAAGATATTTTAAATATTTATAGTTGGTAAGATATTTTAAATATTTATAGTTGGTAAGATATTTTAAATATTTATAGAATGTAAGATATTTTAAATATTTATAATGAGTAAGATATTTTAAATATATATAGATGGTAAGATATTTTAAATATTTAAAGAGAGTAAGATATTTTAAATATTTATAGAATGTAAGATATTTTAAATATTTATAGAATGTAAGATATTTTAAATATTTATAGTGGGTAAGATATTTTAAATATTTATAGTGAGTAAGATATTTTAAATATTTATAGTTGGTAAGATATTTTAAATATTTATAGAATGTAAGATATTTTAAATATTTATATATGGTAAGATATTTTAAATATTTATAGTGAGTAAGATATTTTAAATATTTATAGTGAGTATGATATTTTAAATATTTATAGTTGGTAAGATATTTTAAATATTTATAGTGAGTAAGATATTTTAAATATTTATAGTGAGTAAGATATTTTAAATATTTATAGTGGGTAAGATATTTTAAATATTTATAGTGAGTAAGATATTTTAAATATTTATAGTGGGTAAGATATTTTAAATATTTATAGATGGTTAGATATTTCAAATATTTATAGTTGGTAAGATATTTTAAATATTTATAGTGGGTAAGATATTTTAAATATTTATAGTGGGTAAGATATTTTAAATATTTATAGTGAGTAAGATATTTTAAATATTTATAGTTGGTAAGATATTTTAAATATTTATAGAATGTAAGATATTTTAAATATTTATAGATGGTTAGATATTTCAAATATTTATAGTTGGTAAGATATTTTAAATATTTATAGTGGGTAAGATATTTTAAATATTTATAGTGAGTAAGATATTTTAAATATTTATGGTGGCACAGATATTTTAAATATTTATAGATGGTAAGATATTTTAATATTTATAGTTGGTAAGATATTTTAAATATTTATAGTGAGTAAGTTATTTTTAATATTTATAGTGGGTAAGATATTTTAAATATTTATAGAATGTAAGATATTTTAAATATTTATATATGGTTAGATATTTTAAATATTTATAGTGAGTAAGATATTTTAAATATTTATAGATGGTTAGATATTTTAAATATTTATAGATGGTAAGATATTTTAAATATTTATAGTGAGTAAGATATTTTAAATATTTATAGTGGGTAAGATATTTTAAAT
Organism: Loxodes magnus; assembly: GCA_946699065.1. Classification (NCBI taxonomy): domain Eukaryota; phylum Ciliophora; class Karyorelictea; order Loxodida; family Loxodidae; genus Loxodes; species Loxodes magnus. Next base: position 5,778 of record CAMPDV010003305.1, on the reverse strand, counting down.
ATTTATAGTTGGTAAGATATTTTAAATATTTATAGATGGTAAGATATTTTAAATATTTATAATGAGTAAGATATTTTAAATATTTATAGTGGGTAAGATATTTTAAATATTTATAGTGAGTAAGATATTTTAAATATTTATATATGGTTAGATATTTTAAATATTTATAGTGAGTAAGATATTTTAAATATTTATAGATGGTTAGATATTTTAAATATTTATAGATGGTAAGATATTTTAAATATTTATAGTGAGTAAGATATTTTAAATATTTATAGTGGGTAAGATATTTTAAATATTTATAGTTGGTAAGATATTTTAAATATTTATAGATGGTAAGATATTTTAAATATTTATAATGAGTAAGATATTTTAAATATTTATAGATGGTAAGATATTTTAAATATTTATAGATGGTAAGATATTTTAAATATTTAAAGAGAGTAAGATATTTTAAATATTTATAGAATGTAAGATATTTTAAATATTTATAGTGAGTAAGATATTTTAAATATTTATAGAATGTAAGATATTTTAAATATTTATAGTTGGTAAGATATTTTAAATATTTATAATGAGTAAGATATTTTAAATATTTATAGTGAGTAAGATATTTTAAATATTTATAGATGGTAAGATATTTTAAATATTTATAGTGGGTAAGATATTTTAAATATTTATAGTTGGTAAGATATTTTAAATATTTATAGAATGTAAGATATTTTAAATATTTATAGTTGGTAAGATATTTTAAATATTTATAGAATGTAAGATATTTTAAATATTTATAGTTGGTAAGATATTTTAAATATTTATAGTGAGTAAGATATTTTAAATATTTATAGTTGGTAAGATATTTTAAATATTTATAGTGAGTAAGATATTTTAAATATTTATAGATGGTAAGATATTTTAAATATTTATAGTGAGTAAGATATTTTAAATATTTATAGATGGTAAGATATTTTAAATATTTATAGTGAGTAAGATATTTTAAATATTTATAGTTGGTAAGATATTTTAAATATTTATAGAATGTAAAATATTTTAAATATTTATAGTTGGTAAGATATTTTAAATATTTATAGTGAGTAAGATATTTTAAATATTTATAGTTGGTAAGATATTTTAAATATTTATAGAATGTAAGATATTTTAAATATTTATAGAATGTAAGATATTTTAAATATTTATAGATGGTAAGATATTTAAAATATTTATAGTGAGTAAGATATTTTAAATATTTATAGTGAGTAAGATATTTTAAATATTTATAGTGAGTATGATATTTTAAATATTTATAGTGGGTAAGATATTTTAAATATTTATAGTGAGTAAGATATTTTAAATATTTATAGTGAGTAAGATATTTTAAATATTTATAGTGAGTAAGATATTTTAAATATTTATAAATGGTATGATATTTTAAGTATTAATAGATGGTAAGATATTTTAAATATTTATAGTGAGTAAGATATTTTAAATATTTATAGTTGGTAAGATATTTTAAATATTTATAGATGGTAAGATATTTTAAATATTTATAGATGGTAAGATATTTTAAATATTTATAGTGGGTAAGATATTTTAAATATTTATAGTTGGTAAGATATTTTAAATATTTATAGATGGTAGATATTTTAATATTTATAATGAGTAAGATATTTAAATATTTATAGATGGTAAGATATTTTAAATATTTTAGTGGGTAAGATAGTTTAAATATTTATTGATGGTAAGATATTTTAAATATTTATAGTGGGTAAGATATTTTAAATATTTATAGTTGGTAAGATATTTTAAATATTTATAGATGGTAAGATATTTTAAATATTTATAATGAGTAAGATATTTTAAATATTTATAATGAGTAAGATATTTTAAATATTTATAATGAGTAAGATATTTTAAATATTTAAAGAGAGTAAGATATTTTAAATATTTATAGTTGGTAAGATATTTTAATATTTATAGATGGTAAGATATTTTAAATATTTATAGTGAGTAAGAGATTTTAAATATTTATAGATGGTAAGATATTTTAAATATTTATAGTGAGTAAGATATTTTAAATATTTATAGATGGTAAGATATTTTAAATATTTAAAGAGAGTAAGATATTTTAAATATTTATAGTTGGTAAGATATTTTAATATTTATAGATGGTAAGATATTTTAAATATTTATAGTGAGTAAGATATTTTAAATATTTATAGTGAGTAAGATATTTTAAATATTTATAGAATGTAAGATATTTTAAATATTATAGTGAGTAAGATATTTTAAATATTTATAGAATGTATAATATTTTAAATATTTATAGTTGGTAAGATATTTTAAATATTTATAGTGAGTAAGATATTTTAAATATTTATAGTTGGTAAGATATTTTAAATATTTATAGAATGTAAGATATTTTAAATATTTATAGAATGTAAGATATTTTAAATATTTATAGATGGTAAGATATTTTAAATATTTATAGTGAGTAAGATATTTTAATTATTTATAGTGGCTAAGATATTTTAAATATTTATAGTTGTTAAGATATTTTAAATATTTATAGATGGTAAGATATTTTAAATATTTATAGTGAGTAAGATATTTTAAATATTTATAGTGAGTATGATATTTTAAATTTTTATAGTGGGTAAGATATTTTAAATATTTATAGTGAGTAAGATATTTTAAATATTTATAGAATGTAAGATATTTTAAATATTTATAGTGAGTAAGATATTTTAAATATTTATAGAATGTAAGATATTTTAAATATTTATAGTTGGTAAGATATTTTAAATATTTATAATGAGTAAGATATTTTAAATATTTATAGTGAGTAAGATATTTTAAATATTTATAGATGGTAAGATATTTTAAATATTTATAGTGGGTAAGATATTTTAATATTTATAGTTGGTAAGATATTTTAAATATTTATAGAATGTAAGATATTTTAAATATTTATAGTTGGTAAGATATTTTAATATTTATAGAATGTAAGATATTTTAAATATTTATAGTTGGTAAGATATTTTAAATATTTATAGTGAGTAAGATATTTTAAATATTTATAGTTGGTAAGATATTTTAAATATTTATAGTGAGTAAGATATTTTAAATATTTATAGTGAGTAAGATATTTTAAATATTTATAGTGAGTAAGATATTTTAAATATTTATAGTTGGTAAGATATTTTAAATATTTATAGTGAGTAAGATATTTTAAATATTTATAGTTGGTAAGATATTTTAAATATTTATAGTGAGTAAGATATTTTAAATATTTATAGATGGTAAGATATTTTAAATATTTATAGTGAGTAAGATATTTTAAATATTTATAGATGGTAAGATATTTTAAATATTTATAGTGAGTAAGATATTTTAAATATTTATAGTTGGTAAGATATTTTAAATATTTATAGAATGTAAAATATTTTAAATATTTATAGTTGGTAAGATATTTTAAATATTTATAGTGGGTAAGATATTTTAAATATTTATAGTTGGTAAGATATTTTAAATATTTATAGTGGGTAAGATATTTTAAATATTTATAGTGAGTAAGATATTTTAAATATTTATAGTTGGTAAGATATTTTAAATATTTATAGTGAGTAAGATATTTTAAATATTTATAGTGGGTAAGATATTTTAAATATTATAGTTGGTAAGATATTTTAAATATTATAGAATGTAAGATATTTTAAATATTTATAGTGGCTAAGATATTTTAAATATTTATAGTTGTTAAGATATTTTAAATATTTATAGATGGTAAGATATTTTAAATATTTATAGGTGAGTAAGATATTTTAAATATTTATAGTTGGTAAGATATTTTAAATATTTATAGAATGTAAAATATTTTAAATATTTATAGTTGGTAAGATATTTTAAATATTTATAGTGGGTAAGATATTTTAAATATTTATAGTTGGTAAGATATTTTAAATATTTATAGTTGGTAAGATATTTTAAATATTTATAGAATGTAAGATATTTTAAATATTTATAGTGGGTAAGATATTTTAAATATTTATAGTGGGTAAGATATTTTAAATATTTATAGTTGGTAAGATATTTTAAATATTTATAGAATGTAAGATATTTTAAATATTTATAGTTGGTAAGATATTTTAAATATTTATAGAATGTAAGATATTTTAAATATTTATAGTTGGTAAGATATTTTAAATATTTATAGTGAGTAAGATATTTTAAATATTTATAGTTGGTAAGATATTTTAAATATTTATAGTGAGTAAGATATTTTAAATATTTATAGTGAGTAAGATATTTTAAATATTTATAGTGAGTAAGATATTTTAAATATTTATAGTTGGTAAGATATTTTAAATATTTATAGTGAGTAAGATATTTTAAATATTTATAGTTGGTAAGATATTTTAAATATTTATAGTGAGTAAGATATTTTAAATATTTATAGATGGTAAGATATTTTAAATATTTATAGTGAGTAAGATATTTTAAATATTTATAGATGGTAAGATATTTTAAATATTTATAGTGAGTAAGATATTTTAAATATTTATAGTTGGTAAGATATTTTAAATATTTATAGAATGTAAAATATTTAAATATTTATAGTTGGTAAGATATTTTAAATATTTATAGTGGTAAGATATTTTAAATATTTATAGTTGGTAAGATATTTTAAATATTTATAGTGGGTAAGATATTTTAAATATTTATAGTTGGTAAGATATTTTAAATATTTATAGTTGGTAAGATATTTTTAAATATTTATAGTGAGTAAGATATTTTAAATATTTATAGTTGGTAAGATATTTTAAATATTTATAGTGAGTAAGATATTTTAAATATTTATAGATGGTAAGATATTTTAAATATTTAAAGAGAGTAAGATATTTTAAATATTTATAGAATGTAAGATATTTTAAATATTTATAGATGGTAAGATATTTTAAATATTTATAGTGAGTAAGATATTTTAAATATTTATAGTGAGTAAGATATTTTAAATATTTATAGTTGGTAAGATATTTTAAATATTTATAGTTGGTAAGATATTTTAAATATTTATAGATGGTAAGATATTTTAAATATTTATAGTGAGTAAGATATTTTAAATATTTATAGATGGTAAGATATTTTAAATATTTATAATGAGTAAGATATTTAAATATTTATAGATGGTAAGATATTTTAAATATTTATAGTGGGTAAGATATTTTAAATATTTATAGTTGGTAAGATATTTTAAATATTTATAGATGGTAAGATATTTTAAATATTTATAGTGAGTAAGATATTTTAAATATTTATAGTGAGTAAGATATTTTAAATATTTATAGAATGTAAGATATTTTAAATATTTATAGTGAGTAAGATATTTTAAATATTTATAGATGGTAAGATATTTTAAATATTTATAGTGAGTAAGATATTTTAAATATTTATAGTGAGTAAGATATTTTAAATATTTATAGTGAGTAAGATATTTTAAATATTTATAGTGGCTAAGATATTTTAAATATTTATAGTTGTTAAGATATTTTAAATATTTATAGATGGTAAGATATTTTAAATATTTATAGTGAGTAAGATATTTTAAATATTTATAGTGAGTATGATATTTTAAATATTTTTAGTTGGTAAGATATTTTAAATATTTATAGTGAGTAAGATATTTTAAGTATTTATAGTGAGTAAGATATTTTAAATATTTATAGTGAGTAAGATATTTTAAATATTTATAAATGGTATGATATTTTAAGTATAAATAGATGG
>CAMPDV010003304.1:0-46550 GCA_946699065.1 Loxodes magnus | reverse complement strand
TTTTAAACTCAAATAAACTTTAAATCAAACTATTTTTAACTCAATAAACTTAAATTTAAATCTAACTATTTTTAACTCAAATAAACTTAAATTTAAATCAAACTATTTTTAACTCAAATAAACTTAAATTTAAATCAAACTATTTTTAACTCAAATAAACTTAAATTTAAATCAACTATTTTTAACTCAAATAAACTTAAATTTAAATCAAACTATTTTTAACTCAAATAAACTTAAATTTAAATCTAACTATTTTTAACTCAAATAAACTTAAATTTAAATCAAACTATTTTAATTCAAATAAACTTAAATTTAAATCTAACTATTTTTAATTCAAATAAACTTAAATTTAAATCAAACTATTTTTAATTCAAATAAACTTAAATTTAAATCAAACTATTTTTAATTCAAATAAACTTAAATTTAAATCAAACTATTTTTAACTCAAATAAACTTAAATTTAAATCAAACTATTTTTAGACTCAAATAAACTTAAATTTAAATCTAACTATTTTAATTCAAATAAACTTAAACTTTAAATCAAACTATTTTTAACTCAAATAAACTTAAATTTAAATCTAACTATTTTTAAATAAACTCAAATAAACTTAAATTTAAATCTAACTATTTTAATTCAAATAAACTTAAATTTAAATCAAACTATTTTTAACTCTCTAAATAAACTTAAATTTAAATCAAACTATTTTTAAATCTCTCAAATAAACTTAAATTTAAATCAAACTATTTTTAACTCAAATAAACTTAAATTTAAATCAAACTATTTTTAACTCAAATAAACTTAAATTTAAATCTAACTATTTTTAATTCAAATAAACTTAAATTTAAATCAAACTATTTTTAAACTTAAATTTAAATCAAATAAACTTAAATTTAAATCAAACTATTTTTAATTCAAATAAACTTAAATTTAAATCAAACTATTTTAACTCACTTAAATTTAAATCAAACTAAACTAAACTATTTTAAACTCTTAAATTTAAATCTATTTTTAACTCAAATAAACTTAAATTTAAATCAAACTATTTTAACTCAAATAAACTTAAATTTAAATCAAACTATTTTAAACTTAAATTTAAAAATAAACTTAAATTTAAATCAAACTATTTTTCAAATAAACTCAAATAAACTTAAACTTTAAATCAAACTATTTTAAACTCAAATAAACTTAAATTTAAATCAAACTATTTTTAACTCAAATAAACTTAAATTTAAATCAAACTATTTTAACTCAAATAAACTTAAATTTAAATCAAACTATTTTAACTCAAATAAACTTAAATTTAAATCAAACTATTTTTAACTCAAATAAACTTAAATTTAAATCAAACTATTTTAACTCAAATAAACTTAAATTTAAATCAAACTATTTTTAACTCAAATAAACTTAAATTTAAATCAAACTATTTTAAACTCAAATAAACTTAAATTTAAATCAAACTATTTTTAACTCAAATAAACTTAAATTTAAATCAAACTATTTTAACTCAAATAACTTAAATTTAAATCAAACTATTTTTAACTCAAATAAACTTAAATTTAAATCAAACTATTTTAACTCAAATAAACTTAAATTTAAATCAAACTATTTTTAACTCAAATAAACTTAAATTTAAATCAAACTATTTTTAACTCAAATAAACTTAAATTTAAATCAAACTATTTTTAACTCAAATAAACTTAAATTTAAATCAAACTATTTTTAACTCAAATAAACTTAAATTTAAATCAAACTATGTTTAACTATTTTTTAAATCTCTCAAATAAACTTAAATTTAAACTATTTTTAACAAATAAACTATTTTCAAACTTAAACTTAAATTTAAATCAAACTATTTTTAACTCACTTAAATTTAAATCAAACTAAACTTAAACTTTAAATCTATTTAATTAAACTAAACTTTTAAATTTAAATTATTTTAACTCAATAAACTAAACTTAAATTTAAATCAAACTATTTTTAAACTATTTTTAACTAAATAAACTTAAATTTAAATCAAACTATTTTTAAACTATTTTAACTCAAATAAACTTAAATTTAAATCAAACTATTTTTAATTAAATAAACTTAAATTTAAATCAAACTATTTTAAACTAAAATTTAAATCAAACTATTTTTAACTCAAATAAACTTATTTAAATCAAACTATTTTTAAATAAACTCAAACTAAACTTAAATTTAAATCAAACTATTTTTAACTCAAATAAACTTAAATTTAAATCTAACTATTTTTAATTTTAATAAACTTAAATTTAAATCAAACTATTTTTAACTAAATAAACTTAAATTTAAATCTGACTATTTTTAAATTTAAATTTAAATCAAACTATTTTTAACTAAACTTAAATTTAAATCTAACTATTTTTAATTAAATAAACTTAAATTTAAATCAAACTATTTTTAATTAAATAAACTTAAATTTAAATCTAACTATTTTTAACTCAAATAAACTTAAATTTAAATCAAACTATTTTAAACTAAATAAACTTAAATTTAAATCTCAAATAAACTTAAATTTAAATCAAACTATTTTTAACTCAAATAAACTTAAATTTAAATCAAACTATTTTTAACTCAAATAAACTTAAATTTAAATCAAACTATTTTAAACTCAAATAAACTTAAATTTAAATCAAACTATTTTTAAACTCAAATAAACTTAAATTTAAATCAAACTATTTTAACTCAAATAAACTTAAATTTAAATCAAACTATTTTTAACTCAAATAAACTTAAATTTAAATCAAACTATTTTTAACTCAAATAAACTTAAATTTAAATCAAACTATTTTTAACTCAAATAAACTTAAATTTAAATCAAACTATTTTTAACTCAAATAAACTTAAATTTAAATCAAACTATTTTAAACTCAAATAAACTTAAATTTAAATCAAACTATTTTTAACTCAAATAAACTTAAATTTAAATCAAACTATTTTAAACTCAAACTAAAATTTAAATCTTAAACTTAAATTTAAATCAAACTATTTTTTAAATCTCAACTAAACTATTTTTAACTTAAACTTAAATTTAAATCAAACTATTTTTAACTCAAATAAACTTAAATTTAAATCAAACTATTTTTAACTCAAATAAACTTAAATTTAAATCAAACTATTTTTAACTCAAATAAACTTAAATTTAAATCAAACTATTTTTAAACTCAAATAAACTTAAATTTAAATCAAACTATTTTAACTCTTAAATTTAAATAAACTTAAATTTAAATCAAACTATTTTTAACTAAACTATTTTAACTTAAACTTAAATCAAACTATTTTAAACTCAAATAAACTTAAATTTAAATCGAACTATTTTAAACTCAAATAAACTTAAATTTAAATCTATTTTAAACTCAAATAAACTTAAATTTTCAAACTATTTTTAACTCAAATAAACTTAAATTTAAATCAAATAAACTTAAATTTAAATCAAACTAAACTAAACTATTTTTAACTCAAATAAACTTTTAAATCAAACTATTTTTAACTCAAATAAACTTAAATTTAAATCAAACTATTTTAACTCAAATAAACTTAAATTTAAATCAAACTAAAACTCAAATAAACTTAAATTTAAATCGACTCAAATAAACTTAAATTTAAATCAAACTATTTTTAAATTTAATCTTAAATTTAAATCTTAAATTTAAATCAAACTATTTTAAATCTAACTAAATAAAAACTTAAATTTAAATCAAACTATTTTTAACTCAAATAAACTTAAATTTAAATCAAACTATTTTTAACTCAAATAAACTTAAATTTAAATCAAACTATTTTAATTTTTTAAATAAACTTAAATTTAAATCAAACTATTTTTAAATTTTTTTAATCAAATAAACTTAAATTTAAATCAAATAAAATAAACTTAAATTTAAATCTAACTATTTTTAAATTATTTTAATCAAATAAACTTAAATTTAAATCAAACTATTTTAATTTTTAAACTAAACTTAAATTTAAATCTATTTTAAACTAAAATTTAAATCAAACTATTTTTAACTCAAATAAACTTAAATTTAAATCAAACTATTTTTAACTCAAATAAACTTAAATTTAAATCAAACTATTTTTAACTCAAATAAACTTAAATTTAAATCAAACTATTTTTAACTCAAATAAACTTAAATTTAAATCAAACTATTTTTAAATTCAAATAAATTTAAATTTAAATCAAATAAACTTAAACTTTAAATCAAACTATTTTTAACTCAAATAAACTTAAATTTAAATCAAACTATTTTAAACTCAAATAAACTTAAATTTAAATCAAACTATTTTAAACTCAAATTTTTTAAATCAAACTATTTTTAACTCAAATAAACTTAAATTTAAATCAAACTATTTTTAAATAAACTCAAATAAACTTAAACTTTAAATCAAACTATTTTTAACTCAAATAAACTTAAATTTAAATCAAACTATTTTAAACTCAAATAAACTTAAATTTAAATTTAAATCAAACTATTTTAAATTCTTAAATTTAAATCAAACTATTTTAAACTCAAATAAACTTAAATTTAAATCAAACTATTTTTAACTCAAATAAACTTAAATAAACTTAAATTTAAATCAAACTATTTTAAACTCAAATAAACTTAAATTTAAATCAAACTATTTTTAACTCAAATAAACTTAAATTTAAATCAAACTATTTTTAACTCAAACTAAATAAACTTAAATTTAAATCAAACTATTTTTAAACTCAAATAAACTTAATTTAAATCAAACTATTTTTAACTCAAATAAACTTAAATTTAAATCAAACTATTTTAAATTCAAATAAATTTAAATTTAAATCAAACTATTTTTAACTCAAATAAACTTAAATTTAAATCAAACTATTTTTAACTCAAATAAACTTAAATTTAAATCAAACTATTTTAAACTCAAATAAACTTAAATTTAAATCAAACTATTTTAAACTCAAATAAACTTAAATTTAAATCAAACTATTTTAAACTCAAATAAACTTAAATTTAAATCAAACTATTTTAAACTCAAATAAACTTAAATTTAAATCAAACTATTTTTAACTCAAATAAACTTAAATTTAAATCAAACTATTTTAAACTCAAATAAACTTAAATTTAAATCAAACTATTTTTAACTCAAATAAACTTAAATTTAAATCAAACTATTTTAACTCAAATAAACTTAAATTTAAATCAAACTATTTTAAACTCAAATAAACTTAAATTTAAATCGAACTATTTTAAACTCAAATAAACTTAAATTTAAATCAAACTATTTTAAACTCAAATAAACTTAAATTTAAATCAAACTATTTTAAACTCAAATAAACTTAAATTTAAATCAAACTATTTTTAACTCAAATAAACTTAAATTTAAATCGAACTATTTTAAACTCAAATAAACTTAAATTTAAATAAAACTATTTTAAACTCAAATAAACTTAAATTTAAATCAAACTATTTTTAACTCAAATAAACTTAAATTTAAATCAAACTATTTTTAACTCAAATAAACTTAAATTTAAATCAAACTATTTTTAACTCAAATAAACTTAAATTTAAATCAAACTATTTTTAACTCAAATAAACTTAAATTTAAATCAAACTATTTTTAACTCAAATAAACTTAAATTTAAATCAAACTATTTTAAACTCAAATAAACTTAAATTTAAATCGAACTATTTTAAACTCAAATAAACTTAAATTTAAATCAAACTATTTTAAATTCAAATAAATTTAAATTTAAATCAAACTATTTTCAACTCAAATAAACTTAAATTTAAATCAAACTATTTTTAACTCAAATAAACTTAACTTTAAATCAAACTATTTTAAACTCAAATAAACTTAAATTTAAATCAAACTATTTTTAACTCAAATAAACTTAAATTTAAATCAAACTATTTTAAACTCAAATAAACTTAAATTTAAATCAAACTATTTTAAATTCAAATAAATTTAAATTTAAATCAAACTATTTTCAACTCAAATAAACTTAAATTTAAATCAAACTATTTTTAACTCAAATAAACTTAAATTTAAATCAAACTATTTTTAACTCAAATAAACTTAAATTTAAATCAAACTATTTTTAACTCAAATAAACTTAAATTTAAATCAAACTATTTTAAACTCAAATAAACTTAAATTTAAATCAAACTATTTTTAACTCAAATAAACTTAAATTTAAATCAAACTATTTTAAGCTCAAATAAACTTAAATTTAAATCAAACTATTTTTAACTCAAATAAACTTAAATTTAAATCAAACTATTTTAAACTCAAATAAACTTAAATTTAAATCAAACTATTTTAAGCTCAAATAAACTTAAATTTTCAAACTATTTTTAACTCAAATAAACTTAAATTTAAATCAAACTATTTTAAACTCAAATAAACTTAAAATTAAAATCAAACTATTTTTAACTCAAATAAACTTAAATTTAAATCAAACTATTTTTAACTCAAATAAACTTAAATTTAAATAAAACTATTTTTAACTCAAATAAACTTAAATTTAAATCAAACTATTTTTAACTCAAATAAACTTAAATTTAAATCAAACTATTTTTAACTCAAATAAACTTAAATTTAAATCAAACTATTTTTAACTCAAATAAACTTAAATTAAAATAAAACTATTTTAAACTCAAATAAACTTAAATTTAAATCAAACTATTTTTAACTCAAATAAACTTAAATTTAAATCAAACTATTTTTAACTCAAATATTTTTAAATTTAAATCTAACTATTTTAAACTCAAATAAACTTAAATTTAAATCAAACTATTTTAAACTCAAATAAATTTAAATTTAAATCAAACTATTTTAAACTCAAATAAATTTAAATTTAAATCAAACTATTTTAAACTCAAATAAATTTAAATTTAAATCAAACTATTTTAAACTCAAATAAACTTAAATTTAAATCAAACTATTTTTAACTCAAATAAACTTAAATTTAAATCAAACTATTTTAGAACTATTTTAAACTCAAATAAACTTAAATTTAAATCAAACTATTTTTAACTCAAATAAACTTAAATTTAAATCAAACTATTTTAAACTCAAATAAACTTAAATTTAAATCAAACTATTTTTAACTCAAATAAACTTAAATTTAAATCAAACTATTTTAAACTCAAATAAACTTAAATTTAAATCAAACTATTTTTAACTCAAATAAACTTAAATTTAAATAAAACTATTTTAAACTCAAATAAACTTAAATTTAAATCAAACTATTTTTAACTAAATAAACTCAAACTATTTTTAACTTAAATTTAAATCAAACTATTTTTAACTCAAATAAACTTAAATTTAAATCAAACTATTTTAAATTCAAATAAACTTAAATTTAAATCAAACTATTTTTAACTCAAATAAACTTAAATTTAAATCAAACTATTTTAAATTCAAATAAACTTAAATTTAAATCAAACTATTTTTAAATTCAAATAAATCTTAAATTTAAATCAAACTAACTTTTTAACTCAAATAAACTTAAATTTAAATCAAACTATTTTTAACTCAAATAAACTTAAATTTAAATCAAACTATTTTTAACTCAAATAAACTTAAATTTAAATCAAACTATTTTTAACTCAAATAAACTTAAATTTAAATCAAACTATTTTAAACTCAAATAAACTTAAATTTAAATCAAACTATTTTTAACTCAAATAAACTTAAATTTAAATCAAACTATTTTAAGCTCAAATAAACTTAAATTTAAATCAAACTATTTTTAACTCAAATAAACTTAAATTTAAATCAAACTATTTTAAACTCAAATAAACTTAAATTTAAATCAAACTATTTTAACTCAAATAAACTTAAATTTAAATCGAACTATTTTAAACTCAAATAAACTTAAATTTAAATCTTAAAAATAAACTTAAATCAAACTATTTTAAACTCAAATAAACTTAAATTTAAATCAAACTAAACTTAAACTTTTTAAATCAAACTATTTTAAACTATTTTTAATTCAAATAAACTTAAATTTAAATCAAACTATTTTTAACTCAAATAAACTTAAATTTAAATCAAACTATTTTAAACTCAAATAAACTTAAATTTAAATCAAACTATTTTTAACTCAAATAAACTTAAATTTAAATCAAACTATTTTAATCAAATAAACTTAAATAAATCAAATAAACTTAAATTTAAATCAAACTATTTTTAACTCAAATAAACTTAAATTTAAATCAAACTATTTTTAACTCAAATAAACTTAAATTTAAATCAAACTATTTTAAACTCAAATAAACTTAAATTTAAATCAAACTATTTTAAACTCAAATAAACTTAAATTTAAATCAAACTATTTTTAACTCAAATAAACTTAAATTTAAATCAAACTATTTTAAACTCAAATAAACTTAAATTTAAATCAAACTATTTTTAACTCAAATAAACTTAAATTTAAATCAAACTATTTTAAACTCAAATAAACTTAAATTTAAATCGAACTATTTTAAACTCAAATAAACTTAAATTTAAATCAAACTATTTTAAACTCAAATAAACTTAAATTTAAATCAAACTATTTTTAACTCAAATAAACTTAAATTTAAATCAAACTATTTTTAACTCAAATAAACTTAAATTTAAATCAAACTATTTTTAACTCAAATAAACTTAAATTTAAATCAAACTATTTTTAACTCAAATAAACTTAAATTTAAATCAAACTATTTTTAACTCAAATAAACTTAAATTTAAATCAAACTATTTTAAATTCAAATAAATTTAAATTTAAATCAAACTATTTTTAACTCAAATAAACTTAAATTTAAATCAAACTATTTTTAACTCAAATAAACTTAAATTTAAATCAAACTATTTTAAACTCAAATAAACTTAAATTTAAATCAAACTATTTTAAACTCAAATAAACTTAAATTTAAATCAAACTATTTTTAACTCAAATAAACTTAAATTTAAATCAAACTATTTTTAACTCAAATAAACTTAAATTTAAATCAAACTATTTTAAACTCAATCAAACTTAAATTTAAATCAAACTATTTTTAACTCAAATAAACTTAAATTTAAATCAAACTATTTTAAATTCAAATAAATTTAAATTTAAATCAAACTATTTTCAACTCAAATAAACTTAAATTTAAATCAAACTATTTTTAACTCAAATAAACTTAAATTTAAATCAAACTATTTTTAACTCAAATAAACTTAAATTTAAATCAAACTATTTTTAACTCAAATAAACTTAAATTTAAATCAAACTATTTTAAACTCAAATAAACTTAAATTTAAATCAAACTATTTTTAACTCAAATAAACTTAAATTTAAATCAAACTATTTTAAGCTCAAATAAACTTAAATTTAAATCAAACTATTTTTAACTCAAATAAACTTAAATTTAAATCAAACTATTTTAAACTCAAATAAACTTAAATTTAAATCAAACTATTTTTAACTCAAATAAACTTAAATTTAAATCAAACTATTTTAAACTCAAATAAACTTAAATTTAAATCAAACTATTTTTAACTCAAATAAACTTAAATTTAAATCAAACTATTTTAAACTCAAATAAAATCAAACTATTTTTAAAAATAAACTTAAATTTAAATCAAACTATTTTTAAAAATAAACTTAAATTTAAATCAAACTATTTTAAACTCAAATATTTTTAAATAAACTTAAATTTAAATCAAACTATTTTTAACTCAAATAAACTTAAATTTAATCAAACTATTTTTAACTCAAATAAACTTAAATTTAAATCAAACTATTTTAAACTCAAATAAACTTAAATTTAAATCAAACTATTTTTAACTCAAATAAACTTAAATTTAAATCAAACTATTTTAAACTCAAATAAACTTAAATTTAAATCAAACTATTTTAAATTCAAATAAACTTAAACTTAAATTTAAATCAAACTATTTTAAATTTAAATCAAACTCAAATAAACTTAAATTTAAATCAAACTATTTTTAACTCAAATAAACTCAAATAAACTTAAATTTAAATCAAACTATTTTTAACTCAAATAAACTTAAATTTAAATCAAACTATTTTTAAATAAACTCAAATAAACTTAAATTTAAATCTAAACTATTTTTAAACTCAAATAAACTTAAATTTAAATCAAACTATTTTTAACTCAAATAAACTTAAATTTAAATCAAACTATTTTAAGCTCAAATAAACTTAAATTTAAATCAAACTATTTTTAACTCAAATAAACTTAAATTTAAATCAAACTATTTTAAGCTCAAATAAACTTAAATTTAAATCGAACTATTTTAAACTCAAATAAACTTAAATTTAAATCAAACTATTTTTAACTCAAATAAACTTAAATTTAAATCAAACTATTTTAAACTCAAATAAACTTAAATTTAAATCAAACTATTTTTAACTCAAATAAACTTAAATTTAAATCAAACTATTTTAAACTCAAATAAACTTAAATTTAAATCAAACTATTTTTAACTCAAATAAACTTAAATTTAAATCAAACTATTTTTAACTCAAATAAACTTAAATTTAAATCAAACTATTTTAAACTCAAATATTTTTAAATTTAAATCAAACTATTTTAAACTCAAATAAACTTAAATTTAAATCAAACTATTTTTAACTCAAATAAACTTAAATTTAAATCAAACTATTTTAAACTCAAATAAACTTAAATTTAAATAAAACTATTTTTAACTCAAATAAACTTAAATTTAAATCAAACTATTTTAAACTCAAATAAACTTAAATTTAAATCAAACTATTTTTAACTTTAATAAACTTAAATTTAAATCAAACTATTTTTAACTCAAATAAACTTAAATTTAAATCGAACTATTTTAAACTCAAATAAACTTAAATTTAAATCAAACTATTTTAAACTCAAATAAACTTAAATTTAAATCAAACTATTTTTAACTCAAATAAACTTAAATTTAAATCAAACTATTTTTAACTCAAATAAACTTAAATTTAAATCAAACTATTTTTAACTCAAATAAACTTAAATTTAAATCAAACTATTTTTAACTCAAATAAAGTTAAATTTAAATCAAACTATTTTTAACTCAAATAAACTTAAATTTAAATCAAACTATTTTAAATTCAAATAAATTTAAATTTAAATCAAACTATTTTTAACTCAAATAAACTTAAATTTAAATCAAACTATTTTTAACTCAAATAAACTTAAATTTAAATCAAACTATTTTAAACTCAAATAAACTTAAATTTAAATCAAACTATTTTAAACTCAAATAAACTTAAATTTAAATCAAACTATTTTTAACTCAAATAAACTTAAATTTAAATCAAACTATTTTTAACTCAAATAAACTTAAATTTAAATCAAACTATTTTAAACTCAATCAACTTAAATTTAAATCAAACTATTTTTAACTCAAATAAACTTAAATTTAAATCAAACTATTTTAAACTCAAATAAACTTAAATTTAAATCAAACTATTTTTAACTCAAATAAACTTAAATTTAAATCAAACTATTTTAAATTCAAATAAATTTAAATTTAAATCAAACTATTTTTAACTCAAATAAACTTAAATTTAAATCAAACTATTTTTAACTCAAATAAACTTAAATTTAAATCAAACTATTTTAAACTCAAATAAACTTAAATTTAAATCAAACTATTTTAAACTCAAATAAACTTAAATTTAAATCAAACTATTTTTAACTCAAATAAACTTAAATTTAAATCAAACTATTTTAAACTCAATCAACTTAAATTTAAATCAAACTATTTTAAACTCAATCAACTTAAGTTTAAATCAAACTATTTTTAACTCAAATAAACTTAAATTTAAATCAAACTATTTTAAACTCAAATAAACTTAAATTTAAATAAAACTATTTTTTTATTACATATCTAAAAATTTTTATTAGTTCAATATTCTTCTATTTATTTAGATTTTTACTTAATTCTTTTTAATAGGTTTATTATTAATTTAAATTTATTTATTAGCTTAGATTTATTAATGACAACATTTTAAATTATGTAACTTTATTTTATTTACAATTTATAAGTATGTTTTAAATGAATTTCATTTTTACTTTATTTTGTCTTTATTTTTATTTTATCTACCTTATATTATTTATTTTTTTATTTTTTTACTTTACTTTTATTCTTGACTATATTTATAAAAAATTAAATTTAATTGCTTATTAGAGAGCAAACTTTTTCATTGTTTTCATTTAAAATAAAATAAAAATAGAATTTTTCATTATTTTATTTTTAGAACTTTTAATGTTTATTAAAAATTTTCTTATTGATTACATTAATAAATTTAATCTTTGTTGTTTTAATTAATTGTGTCTCTAATAAGTGATGAGTGCAGAATTTATTTCTTTTTTTAAATCTTTATATTCTTATATTTAATTTCTATCAAAAAGTTTTTGATATAAAACTTGTCTAAAATTTGAAAAAATCTTGCCATATATTTATATGTTAAATACTTCTATATTTTATTTATAAATTAATATTTACAAGTAGAATTTACTAATTAAATGCATGTTTATTGCAAGAATTTGAATGTTATTCGTTTTTTATTTTTAAGTTATATAAAATTTAGACTGAAGGAAAATATTTTTAAAATTTATCAAAGATAAATAAAGTTCTAAAACTAGAATAAGTTAAATAAAAGACTAATTAATTGATATAATTCATACTTTATAAAATAAAAAATAAAACTAAAGCTTCAAGAAATATTGTTGATTATTTATTTTAACTAATATTTTAATTAAAACATAAGAATTGTTCAATTATACTTAATTAAAGATACTTACTTTTAGATTATAGCTATAAAAATGAAATTTCTTTATAGTTTTAAATATAATATACTTACATCCCTAAGTTAAACTTTTGCGATAACTAATATTTAAATAGATAAAATAATTAAGGATTATATAATTTTTTAATTCAGAAGAAGCTTAAGCATAATAAAACAAGGTTGAAAGTAAACTATATGAAGTGATTTTATATTTTCTAATTATTCTGTTAACTTAATCATAATTATATCTAAAAAGCAATTAGAGAATTATAAATCTAAAGAAAATAATAGAGCTATATTAATCTATTTAGTAAGCTAAATTTAAAATAGTAAGAAATATTTTCAAAGATAACAACTAAAAGTTATTTTGCTTTCTTTCTTATTTTTTTCTAAGTAAAAATAAATAAATTAGTTATTTATCCTAAAATAATTTTACTAAATGCCTCTTTTAAATATATCTTAGCTTTACAATTATTTCAATTTTAAGTATTCAATAAATAAAAATAGAATGCTTGGCAAACCATAATTGAAATTAGTTAATAAAAGTATTTTAATTAATTAAAATTATACATTCTAGATATTAAAGAATAGTTTGAAGCTTCATTAATTTTAGTAAATAAATAGCTAATTTTAGAGGTAAAATTTAAAATTGCTTCTATAAAGATAAATATAAAAAATCAAGTTAAATATGCTTTATTTTAAAATTTATGAATTTTAGAATGAATCTAGTGATTTAAGTATCATTATTGTAAGAAAATGCAATCAGTTCACGTTTTTATATTTCGCTTACGTAAATTTTATAATTTACTTTAATTATTCAATAAATTCCTTAATAATTTATTTAATGAAAAAAAACATTTAGTATAATTTGAATACTTAGTTTAAAAATTAATCTAAGAATCCTTATTTTATGAAATCGTTTAAACTCTAAATTATTTTATAAAGTTTTTAACTTATTTAGTAATAAATTTAAAATACATTTGTATTTATATATTTTAACAAATTTAACTATTAAAAATTAAAAAATTGTTAATAATGCATAAATATAATGTATTTTAAATAGATAGAATAGCCATTTAAATTTAAAATAATATTCTCTTAAAGAGAAATAGTTAGAATGCTATATAGATAATAATTTTATTTTTAATTATCTAGTAATTTTAGAAATAATAACATTATCTAATTATTAAACTTATTTTTCTTCGTTTATTTAATACTATTAATATAACTCGGCCACACTACCTGTTATTAATAGGATATTAGTTCCTTTAAATATTCTAATTTAGAAACTAATTAATTATTAGCAGGATTACTTATAAATAGTTACTATTATAATAAGCATTCATTCTTTATCTTAAAAACTTAAACCTTAATGCTTATCAAGTTAGTAAATAAATAGTTTAATTAAATAAAATTTTTAATTTATAGCACTTATATCTAAAAGCTATTTTACTCTAAAAAGTTTGAACATTCTTATATTTTATTCTTCTTTAAAATTAAATGAATAACCTTAATTAGTTTTTTAAATGCTAATATAATAATATTGCTAATTTAATAATTATTAAGTTTCTTATTCTATTAGAGTATATATCCTTAAGCTGCTAAACATTTCTAAAATAGATATTATAATAGTTAATTTATTATATAGAAACTACTTCAACTGCTTACTTTTAACGATTCGTAAGAACTAAATTTCAAATTTATTTAATCTTATTAAAGTATTCTATTCATTAATTAAAAATCACTTTAATTTAGAAAGAAAGCCTGTTTCTCTAATTTAAGCAGATACTTCACTAAGATGAAGTTCTAGATATAAGTGTATTAATTAATATAATTAAATTTGTTTAATGTTTAAGTTATATATCTAGATATCTAAAGCTTAAGCTTATTAAATTAGTTACTAGCTTATTAATAATTATTTAGAGTTTAGTTTATTTTAATATCTCACTATTTCTTAAAATTATAAAACAAATAGACTCTTAAATTATTAATTTCCTTTTAATTTGCTTTTACTTTTAGTTTTTTTTAGTAGAATAAATATAATAAAAGCTTAGAAAGAATTAAAATATTAGATATAATATAATATTAATCTATTAATTATTGAGTTAGTAGATTTATAGCTTTATTATTATATTTTATTTAAAATAAACAATTATGCAATTATTATATCTACTAATAAACATCTAACTAACAAAACTACATTTAACTATTATTTCAGCTAAAACTTTAATAGATTTATAAAAAGCAAGATTATTTAACTTTTTACTAGAACTAATTATTTTAAAACCTTATAACTATATTATATTCTAATTGTAATAAAATAAATAGTTAATATGATATTTAATAACTTTAAGTCTAATTAAATGTTAGTTTAATAAAGGATAACTTAATTAAGATATATAATCTTAGTTGTATTGTAAATAAAAAATAATAATTATATATTTCTATTCGTTAACTTTATGAAATAAATATCTCTTTCATTTACAAATTATTAGACAATGCTTGATAGTTATATTTAAGATTTTATTAATTTAAATTTTATCTATAATTAAAGATATTTCTTACTTTTATCTAATTTTAGTTTCGAAGTCTATCAAATTTATCAATGTATCTTATAATGATAATTCTATTAATTAAGGTTTAGAAATAAATTGATGTAATTAAGCATATCATTTATAAATTCTATTTTTTGTAAAAGAGTTATAAATAGATAAAGTGCTTTATCTTATTACAAAAAGTTTATATTAAAAAAGAGATAACTACCAAATCATTATATCTATACCTGATGTTTATTATAACTTGTTTTTATTTAAAAAATAAATATTATTTTTACATTTTAAGCTATAGAAAATAGATTAAGCAATTTTATAGCTTCTTTTTATTAAGAAAAAGTGATTTTTATTCTTAAAGTAAAAATGCCATTATGAAAGATATAATTTCAATGTATCTGAAACATTTCATTAATTTTATTTAAATATTTAACTTTAATCTTTTCAATGAAAACTCAGATACCTTACATTAATTTTAAAATAGAGGAAATACTTTTATTTAATAATCTTTATAAATTATTCATAAAATATCTATTATAATATTCATTAATATTTATTTCAACTAATTTGATAATGTCTTATCTTTTATTTAAGTTAAATCTAAATTATAAAATTTAAATTATTTTTCTTAAATATGATTGAATTAAATATTCTGGTTATTGGTATATCATTACTAATATTTTAAATAATTTAAAATATTAGTAAAAATTAAGTCTAATTATATATACGTTTCATGGAAATAAATATATAATACATTCCTTTAATTTGTTAGTTAATATTACCTAATAATTTATCATCTAAAATCTTTATAAATCTATTTATTTGTACCATCTATTAAATGCTTATTTCTTCTTCTAATATATTATGATTCTCATTAAATTAAAGTTAAAATAAATATATTGCGAACATAACTATTATATGATTAATAAATTTTTTTGTTGTCATTTTTTAAATAAATGATTTAACTTTTAGATATAATTTAAAGAAAACTAGGCGTTCTTAAAATTAAAGTGAATAAAGTGATGAGAATAAAAAATTATAAGATTAAATAGTAATTTAAAAATGTATATTTATTCTAAGAATTTGGGGGTGAAATGACTCTATTCACTTATAAAATGCCTCTAAAAAATAGTTAACTTTATATATATCTTTTATTTACCAAATATTTGGAAAAATTGCTGTCTTATCTACATAGTTTTGAATTAGAATAAAATTAAAAAAAAGCACTAATATCTAATTTATTTAAATCTAGATTAGATTCTGCTTTAGGTATAAAATATTTCCAAATAGATTATTAATATCTTCTAATTGAAAATGCTTTAGTTATTTGCAAAGAAATGATGAATCAAAATATTAATTAAAGAGATGTTTAAAGCTTAAAATGATATATGCTTAGAATTAAATATAATTTAGTAAAAGACCTAATGAAGTAGATACTAATATATAATGATTCATAACTCTAGCTTTAGTTGATGGATTATTTTATATTTTATAATATAATAATTTCTTAATCTTCTTAGTTAATTTATAATAAATCTTAAAGCCTGTTTATTCCTATTGCTATAATTTATATAATGCATAATTAAATATGCTTTTTGTCTATTTAAGGCTAAAAGGATAAAATATAAGAGTCATTAGATTCTAGAATTAAGTTTAGCTATTTTCTAATTTTTATCTAAATAGGATGATACTAATTGTATTATAGCTTGATATTTTTAATTTCCCTCTTTTAAACTTAAAATTCTTAAATAAATGTAAAGAGTAGATTTTCTTAATGAGATACATGCTTAAAAGAATTGAATTACATTCTAAATAAAAATGAAGCAATTAAGTAAATAAATTCTAAATAGGTAGTAGTTTCTAAAGGTTAGATAATATTAGATAACTATATGAATTATAGGTAACTATAAGTAGCATTGTATATAATAACTAATAATATCTAAATAGTTTAGATATCTGCTTTATATAATGATAGAATTAGCTTTAGAAGTAGATTAGAGTAATTAATAGTAAATTAGATAAATGTATATAATATAACTCTAAGAATTTAATATAAATGCAAGCATATTCAATAAACCATTTCATTATTCTCTTTATTAGAATCTTTAAAACTTAACTTATAACTATTTACTATCTTATAAGCACAAGCTCTTAGATTCTAATATCAATGCAAGTACTAATTTTAGAAATTAGCTAGACACTATTAAATTAGTAGTTATAATATTAAACTAATATTAAGCTTTATTTTTATTATCTATTTCCAAAGCTAGTTATATTATTAATATTATACTATTTATTACTTAAATCTAATTATATTCAACAATAAATTAAATACTATTCTGTGATTTTGAGAAAAGCCTATAATAGCCAATATCAGTAAGAAGGAAATTTTCATTTATACATGTTAAGTACCAAAGTGAATTTATATGGTTTGGAGTAATTTTAAATAACTACGTAAGCTATTAAAAGAGTTACTTTAAATAATAAAAGAATAATTGAAATTATTTGAAAATTAACTATTTTATTAAATTAAAATATTAAATTGCTTGATAGATAATTAAATTGTAATATTAAGGATCTTTTTTTACTTTAATATCGAAACTTTAATTTAATAGCGAAGCATATATCTATCAGTGCATAATAAAGAAATAAAATAAATATTACTAAGTATTTTCGTATTATCGAAAAGAAACTTTAAAGTAATAAATTAAGTTAATAAAATAAAGATTTTGCTTTATTTATTATTTGTTGCCAAATAGTTCTAATAAATTTTAGAGTATAAATATGACCTAATTTTCTATTTTTATCTTGCTTATAAACATTTTCTTTATATTTTCACTATTTGATCTTCTTTTCTTACTTTCTTTACTTTCCATTCTTCAAAAAGATCTTGAAATTTCAATTTTAGTTGTTAAATTATTATTCATTTTCACTATTAATAAAATCACTCTCACATGAATATAAACATTTAAAATAATTTAATAAAAGTTTTATCTAAATAGTATTAATAAATTTAGATAAATAAATTTCCCATCTATAACTAAAAATTATTATTATGCTTTTAAAATTTAAAAATAAAATAAATCATTAAGCCAATCACAAGCCTTCCATAATAAATAATTATCATATTTAAAAGTAGCTAAAATATAAAAAAATAAATAAAGTATAAATATAGCTTTATTAATTTAAGCTACTATTTGTAAGCTTAATATTTATTTATCAATCTGATTATTTATAATTTCTATAATTTTAGTTATCTTTATTTATTTAAGTCTATGTAGATTTAATTATTTTCTTATGAAAGCTAGTCTTAAAACAGATAGTAAATATCGTCTGCTTTATATTATCATTATAATCCTCATACACTTTATTTCTTAGCTTAAATAAGGTATATAAACAAAATATATTGATTGATAATGGTAGTTGTAAATAAAGCACGCAAGTTAAATTAGATAATTAAGAAAACCAAATTAAATGAATCTCATTTTTATATTTTCTTCCAATATATCTTAAAATAAGCTTAATAATGAATTATTCTAAATTTCTATGCTAAATTTTAGGATTTTATTAATTAAAACAAAATAAATCTATATAAAATGAGAAATTTATAGTAATAGATTCAAATAGCATTCTATTATAGAATGAATGTAGAAATTTATAATTTCGATTTAATTGAAAAAAATCCAAATTTATTATATAATAACTATGCTTAATTTTTTTTGAAAAAGTAATTAAGCAATACAATTAAGAAAATTAATTAAAGATAAAATATAAAGCATACTTAGTAGAATTTTATAAACTACCAAGAAGGTATTTAGAATGCTTATAAAGCTAATAAATATTATTATTTATATTTTAAATAGTTATTATATGGCTTTATTGGTCTTATATGTTTTCTTATTTTAATTAAAATTTTTATTGTCATTCAGTTAAATTAAATTTTCTTTTTTTGTTTAAGTTTTTATTTTTTTTAATCATATTGAATTATTTTTCTTATTTTTAGAATATTTATATTTTATTATAGTTTTATATTTTTTTTATTATTTTTTCTATTTTTTTAAATAAATTTTTATTTATTATTTTCTTTTTTATATTTTTTAGATTAATATTTTATCTTTTGATTTAATTTTTCTTTTAATATTAATTGTTTTTTTTATTCTTTTTTTACAATTATTTCATTTTAAGTTTACTTCTTAGGATGGTTTAATTTTACTATTATAATAATTTTTTTCAAAATTGTATCTTAGTTTATTTCTCTAATTTTTAAATAAATTTTATCTTATAAATTTAAATATTATTTGAATTAAAAAAAATTTAGCCATTTAATTTTGATAATTTATTTCATTTTTATTTATTATTGAATAATTATCAGGTTTTAAATTAAAAGTTTTTTTTTTAATTTTGGTTTAAGTTTTTAAGTTTTTTTCAGATGAATAAAGATTTTTTATTCTAAATTTTTTTAATATTTTACATTATATATTTATTACAAAAAATTATTTTGATTGTTAAATTCAAAATAATAATTTTTTTTAAAAATAATTAAATTTTATATTACATACATATCTTATATATTTTAATTCTTTTAAAATTATAAAAAATTATTTTGTATTTAAATAATATAAGATTTGTTTTTGTATTTATAAAAAAAAGTAGAAAATTTTTTTAATTATAATTTCAAGTATATTTTTATTATTATAAATTTATTTATTTTTATTTTTATTATTTGAAATTTAGTTTTTTAATATTTTTTATATTAATAAAAAAACCTTTTTATTGCATTTACCTCAAATAAAAATTAAATTTGTAATTAAAATTTATAACTTATGTTAATATTATATATTTTTGAGAAATTTTATTAAAAAATAGATTAGATATTTAATTTTATTATTTGTGTAAAATTTTAGTTTTCACATTAATTTTTTTAAAAATATATTTTTTATCTAATAATTATTAATTTTTTTTTGAATTTTTTATTTTTCTTATCAAATATATTTTAATCAAAATTAAATATTAATTTTGATTAATTCTTATTTTTAATTAATATTTATTTTTTATCAATTTTATTTTCATTGTAATATATGGTATTTATTGAGAAACTTTTTTTTAAATAAATTATAAGTAATGGATTTAACTATCTGTTAGAATTGTAGTAAAGTCTTTGACTAAAATCAAAGATTACCTAAAATAATAAGTTGTGGTTGCATTTAATGTACTAAGTGCCTAAAAACAGTTTCAAAAGCAACTGATACAATAAAATGTAAGATTCACAACATATAAGTAAGTATAGAGGAACACAATTTAAAAAATTTTGACATAAAAGAATACTTTAAGTAATAGTTAAACAAGTTTGAGCATTAAGCCAATCTGATTTAATTGATTAAAGATTTTTCGGGGCAAGCCAACATCTAAAAAGCAAGTATCTTAAGCATCAAGAAGACATGTGTAGATTTTCAAAAGATCTTCAATGAAATAGTAAAATAAGTTACTTGGATGTTATGCTAAAGTGAAATTAATGAGAGAAAAAAGATTGTAAATGAAATAGAGTAAGTCTTAAGAAAGATAAATGCTCTCAATGAAAAGTATCAGCAAATAAAGACTTAAAAGATGGTAACCAGTTAGGAATTCAATCGTAATTTAAATTCGTTAAACGAGGTAGTAAAAGAATTTGAAAACTTGTAAAGTGAAATGAATAGAGTAAGATCTTTGAGTTACTAAAACGCAAGTCAAAGTTACAAATCAATATCAGAAATATCATTCAAGGTCTTTTAGGAGGTTATGAGTATGACTCCCGAATAAAGAGCAAATATGACAGATTTTTCAATTGTAATAAGAAAATAAATCGATCTATAGAACCAACTCAAATAAAACCAGGCTTAAGAAGAGAGACAACCTTAAGAAGAAGCCAAAAGATAAATCTAAGGACAGCAAGTTACATAATAAATTCAGCCAAAAGTTCCAGAATAAATATAAGCAGTTTAAGTCATAAAATAGCCACTTTAGGAGTTCAAGATCGAAAGCATTCAGCATCTTTAGAACATTTTTAACGAATTCCAAAACAAACAAATAGACATTAATTCATTCTTAAGTAGTCCGTTGAATACGATCAACATCTGCAAGAAAGCGATAATTCTTTACGATCTAGTGCAGCTAAAATCTGAGAAGAACTAGCAATACATGTTGCAGATATTAAGTCTAGCCAAAAACCAACCAAAGATGTAATTAGCAGCTGTAAATGCTTTAACAATTTTGAATTACATGAATTTCGCATTCGCAAATTAAAACCTCCAAAACATCGACCTATCTAACTCGGACATTTCGGATACAACCTTCACAAATTGTATTTTCTCCAACTCAAACCTAACATCAACCAACCTCCGAAACACTAAGTTCCTCAACTGTGACCTCTCCAATGCTAACCTTACCTCAATCTCTTCTGAGTACCCACACATATTTACTGGACACACAAATCAGTCACATCGGTTGCCATCTCCTTCATGATGCTAACTTAATAGTATCTGGATCATGATGACAAAACTCTATAGACTCTACAACATAGCTGAAGGTACCTGTAAGACCATGAGTGGTCACACTAGTATCATGTATATGCTGTGGCTATATCCAGTGATTCAGAGTTCATCGCATCGGGAAGTAGAAATAATACGGTGAGACTATGGGACGTCAAGACAGGTACCTGTAAGACCATGAGTGGTCACACATAGTTTTCTATTATCTGTGGCTATATCCAGTGATTCAGAGTTCATCGTATCTGGATCGTTTGACACAACTATTCGTTTATGGAACTCTCGAACTCTGTCTTGTACAAAGGTATCTTATCGGGACATCACCTGAGACTTATGTCTATTCGGTAATATTCTCAAGTAACAACAAGTATATCTTATCAGGATCTTATGACAAGTCAGACTATGGGACGTCAAGACAGGTACCTGTAAGACCATGATGGTCACACTAGTTCTGTATGATGTGGCTATATCTAGTGATTCCATTATATCATATCTGGATCTTTTGACAAAACTATTCGTTTATGGAACTCAAGAACACAATAATGTACAAAGGTTTTATCATACTGATTCTGTCACTTCGGTAATATTCTCAAGTGTATATCTTATCTGGATCTCATGACAAGACCATAAGAATTTGAAATAGCAATACTGGATAGTGTATCTGTGTACTATAGGGTCATACTGATACTGTGGGTAGTTTATCATTATCTAAGGACAACAATTGGTTGGTATCAAGTAACTAAAGTGCATTTATTTCACCTTAATCAAAAGACTACAACATTCGAAGATGAAATATAGGAAGGCTATTGAATGTAGAATAACCAACTAACTAATAACAGGTAAGTCCAAATTTAACGCACCACATTTAGTAGACTGACTGGAACAAGGTATATGCTGACTATGGCTTATCATTTTAGAATTGCGTAATGAGTAATACTACAATGAGTGTGGAGGACAAGTAGAGATATATCAAGTGATCTATTTGGATTTAAACTATTTAAACTATTTAATTTTATTACATTTAAGAATTTTAAAATTATCTAAGTCTTAATTCTAATTAAGTATTTTCTTACTCTTAATATTATTATTACAGTTAAAGTTTAAATATTTTAATTTAGTATTTTTTCTAAGTCTTTTTATTGAATTTAGTTATTTTTATAAATATTTTTTTTAATTTAATTTTAAAATAAAGTGTTAGAGTATTTAATAATTTTTCTAGTGTAATTAAAATTTTTGAAGTACATACTAGACTAAAATTTTTTAAATTTTTTAGTTGTTTGAAAAATTTTTGAGGTATGTACTAGAGTTAGAATATTTTTTAATTTTTCAAGTGGTAGAAAAATTTTTGAAGTATGTGCTAGAGTAAAAATATTTAACAATTTTTTAGTTGTTTGAAAAATTTTTGAAGTATGTACTTAGCTAAATAATTTAAATATTCAAGCGTTAGGAAAATTTTTGAGTTACGTACTAGAGTCAAAATTTTTTAATTTTTCAAGTGTTAGGAAAATGTTTGAGTTATGTGCCTGAGCTAAAAATTTTTTTAATTTTATATTATAGTCTTAGAATGTTTTTGAGTTACGTGATCGCGAGAAGTTTTTTTTAATTTGTTATAAAATTTAATTACTTTTGTTGTTACTTTTAAGTTTTATAATGTAATTTTCCGATAGGAAAAATGTAGAATACTGCATTTAATGTGCAGCAGATTAAATTAGCATGAGTTAGAAGCCCTGAAATCGTGAAAAACGTCAAAGCCTTTTTTTGCTCAGCGTTTTACACTATAGGGGTGAGTTGGGACGGAACAAGCTGGAGGATTTCGGGATAAGTAGAAGGTCAGAAAGGAATAATTTTTTTTAAAAAAAGTTTTAAAGTATAAAAGGGTTTTTGAAAAAAATGGGAATAAAAAATTTGCGACTAGTTTTAGGATTTTGGTTTTGAAGATTTTTTGATTTTGCTTTTGAAAATTTTGATATTGGTTTTGAAAATTATCGATTTTGGATTTGAAAACCTTTGATTTTGGTTTTGAAAAATTTTGATTTTGGTTTTGGTTTTGAAAATTTTGAGTTCGGTTTTAAAAATTTTTCAATTTTGGATTTGAAAACTTTTGATTTTGTATTTTGATTTTGAACGATTTAAGTTTCGGTTTTGCAAGTATTTGTTTTTTTTTATTTGAAAATTTTCGATTTTGGTGCATGACAAAAATTTTAAGAATTGGGTTTTGGTATTTTTTTTTGATTTTTAGAGCTAAATGAAAGGCGATTAAGTGTAGTAAAGCATAAAATCGTGAAAAATTTAATTTTGTTTTTTTGCTCAGCTTTTTACACTGCAAGACTTTTTTCGAACGGAACAAACTGGGGGAAATCGGGATAGATAAAGGCCATAAAAGAAAAATTTCAAAAAAAAAGTTTAAAAATATAAAAGGGTTTTGAGAAAAAATGGGACTATAAAAGATGAAGAATATAATTCTTGATTTTGGGTTGTGCTAATTTTTTTTAATTTGGGTTGTGATAATTTTTTTGATTTTTGGGTAATGAAATATTTTGATTTTTAGAGTTAATAAAAGAAGAAAAAAGATTTTGAAATACAAAAAAAATTATAATAATCTACTAAGAAGAAATATTTCAAAAATAATGATAAAATAAATAAAATAAAAATATGCTAAGAAAAGTAAAAAATGATTTTTAAAAAGATGGTAGAAGCAGAGATTGACCTTCTGAATCATACTTTCTTGCTTTATGGCTAGGAACTAGTTCCATTCATGAAGTAAAAAAATCCCTGGTCAAAGTCAACCTATGCAAGAGAACGCTTTCATCTTAATTATCCACTCAAGGTAGGAGCTTGAAGCTTGGCTGCCAATAGCGATGGAGCTCCTTGGCAGCTGCTATTCGAATGCAACAGGATATCAAAAAATCCAATGAAGGCAGTGTTGGGATCGTAAAATGCAAGAAGTTACAGTACGAAATAAATAGAGCTTAAAAATAGATTAAAAGAAAAGTATCAAATATAATTTTTAGCAAAATGAAGAATAGCAACACAAGAAGTAAAAGAAACGTTATTATAAAAAATATGAAAGATAATAAAAAAAAACAATTAAAAAAATTAGAAAGAAATCATACTAAAATAAAGAATAAAAATTAGTGCTGCAAAAATAAGATGATCTGATATTAAATAGTAAAGAAGTAAAGTAAGAGAAGAAGATAGAGTTTCAGTTTTAAGTATTATGCTTTGAGAAGTAATAAGTATTTTTTGAAGTGAAGAAGTAAAGTAAGAAAAGAAGATAGAATTTATTTTAAGGAGTATGCTTTGAGAGAAAAGAAGAATTTAGAAAAGTGAAGAAGTAAAGTAAGAAAAGAAGATAGAGTTTCAGTTTTAAGGAGTATGTTTTAGAAGTAGTTAGTATTTAGAAAAGTGAAGAAGTAAAGTAAGAAAAGAAGATAGAATTTAAGCTTTAAGGAGTATGCTTTGAGAAGTAATAAGTATTTAGAAAAGTGAAGAAGTAAAGTAAGAAAAGAAGATAGAATTTCAGTTTTAAGGAGTATGCTTTGAGAGAAAAGAAGTATTTAGAGAAGTAAAGAAGTAAAGTAAGAAAAGAAGATAGAATTTCAGTTTTAAGGAGTATGTTTTAGAAGTAGTTTGTATTTTGAAAAGTGAAGTAAAGTAAGAAAAGAAGATATAATTTCAGTTTTAAGGAGTATCCTTTGAGAGAAGTAGATAGTCTTTTGAAAAGTGAAGAAGTAAAGTAAGAAAAGAAGATAGAGTTTCAGTTTTAAGGAGTATGCTTTGAGAGTAAAGAAGTATTTTGAAAAGTGAAGAAGCAAAGTAAGAAAAGAAAATAGACTTTCAGTTTTAAGGAGTATGCTTTGAGAAGAGAAGAATTTAGAAAAGTGAAGAAGTAAAGTAAGAAAGGAAGGTAGAATTTCAGTTTTAAGGAGTATGATTTGAGAGAAGAGAAAAATTTTGAAAAGTGAAGAAGTAAAGTAAGAAAAGAAGATATAATTTCAGTTTTAAGGAGTATGCTTTGAGAGTAAAGAAGTATTTAGAGAAGTGAAGAAGTAAAGTAAGAAAAGAAGATAGAGTTTCAGTTTTAAGGAGTATGCTTTGAGAGTAAAGAAGTATTTAGAGAAGTAAAGAAGTAAAGTAAGAAAAGAAGATAGAGTTTCAGTTTTAAGGAGTATGATTTGAGAGAAGAGAAGAATTCAGAAAAGTGAAGAAGTAAAGTAAGAAAAGAAGATAGAGTTTCAGTTTTAAGGAGTATGCTTTGAGAAGTAATAAGTATTTAGAAAAGTGAAGAAGTAAAGTAAGAAAAGAAGATAGAGTTTACAGTTTTAAGGAGTATGCTTTGAGAAGTAGTTAGTATTTAGAAAAGTGAAGAAGTAAAGTAAGAAAAGAAGATAGAATTTCAGTTTTAAGGAGTATGCTTTGAGAGTAAAGAAGAATTTAGAAAAGTGAAGAAGTAAAGTAAGAAAAGAAGATAGAATTTCAGTTTTAAGGAGTATGTTTTAGAAGTAGTTTGTATTTTGAAAAGTGAAGTAAAGTAAGAAAAGAAGATATAATTTCAGTTTTAAGGAGTATCCTTTGAGAGAAGTAGATAGTCTTTTGAAAAGTGAAGAAGTAAAGTAAGAAAAGAAGATAGAGTTTCAGTTTTAAGGAGTATGCTTTGAGAGTAAAGAAGTATTTAGAAAAGTGAAGAAGTAAAGTAAGAAAAGAAGATATAATTTCAGTTTTAAGGAGTATGCTTTGAGAGTAAAGAAGTATTTAGAGAAGTAAAGAAGTAAAGTAAGAAAAGAAGATAGAATTTCAGTTTTAAGGAGTATGATTTGAGAGAAGAGAAGAATTTAGAAAAGTGAAGTAAAGTAAGAAAAGAAGATATAATTTCAATTTTAAGGAGTATCCTTTGAGAGAAGTAGATAGTCTTTTGAAAAGTGAAGAAGTAAAGTAAGAAAAGAAGATAGAGTTTACAGTTTTAAGGAGTATGCTTTGAGAGTAAAGAAGTATTTAGAGAAGTAAAGAAGTAAAGTAAGAAAAGAAGATAGAATTTCAGTTTTAAGGAGTATGCTTTGAGAGAAGAGAAGAATTTAGAAAAGTGAAGAAGTAAAGTAAGAAAAGAAGATAGAATTTCAGTTTTAAGGAGTATGTTTTAGAAGTAGTTTGTATTTAGAGAAGTGAAGAAGTAAAGTAAGAAAAGAAGATAGAATTTCAGTTTTAAGGAGTATGCTTTGAGAGTAAAGAAGTATTTAGAGAAGTAAAGAAGCAAAGTAAGAAAAGAAGATAGAGTTTCAGTTTTAAGGAGTATGATTTGAGAGAAGAGAAAAATTTAGAAAAGTGAAGAAGTAAAGTAAGAAAAGAAGATAGAATTTCAGTTTTAAGGAGTATGCTTTGAGAGTAAAGAAGTATTTAGAAAAGTGAAGAAGTAAAGTAAGAAAAGAAGATAGAGTTTCATTTTAAAGGAGTATGTTTTAGAAGTAGTTTGTATTTAGAGAAGTGAAGAAGTAAAGTAAGAAAAGAAGATAGAGTTTCAGTTTTAAGGAGTATGCTTTGAGAGTAAAGAAGTATTTAGAGAAGTAAAGAAGTAAAGTAAGAAAAGAAGATAGAATTTCAGTTTTAAGGAGTATGCTTTGAGAGAAGAGAAGAATTTAGAAAAGTGAAGAAGTAAAGTAAGAAAAGAAGATAGAATTTCAGTTTTAAGGAGTATGCTTTGAGAGTAAAGAAGTATTTAGAGAAGTGAAGAAGTAAAGTAAGAAAAGAAGATAGAATTTCAGTTTTAAGGAGTATGTTTTAGAATCAGTTTGTATTTTGAAAAGTGAAGTAAAGTAAGAAAAGAAGATATAATTTCAGTTTTAAGGAGTATGTTTTAGAAGTAGTTTGTATTTTGAAAAGTGAAGTAAAGTAAGAAAAGAAGATAGAGTTTCAGTTTTAAGGAGTATGCTTTGAGAGTAAAGAAGTATTTAGAGAAGTGAAGAAGTAAAGTAAGAAAAGAAGATAGAGTTTCAGTTTTAAGGAGTATGCTTTGAGAGTAAAGAAGTATTTAGAAAAGTGAAGAAGTAAAGTAAGAAAAAAAGATATAATTTCAGTTTTAAGGAGTATCCTTTGAGAGAAGTAGATAGTCTTTTGAAAAGTGAAGAAGTAAAGTAAGAAAAGAAGATAGAGTTTCAGTTTTAAGGAGTATGCTTTGAGAGAAGTAGATAGTCTTTTGAAAAGTGAAGAAGTAAAGTAAGAAAAGAAGATAGAGTTTCAGTTTTAATGAGTATGCTTTGAGAGTAAAGAAGTATTTAGAGAAGTGAAGAAGTAAAGTAAGAAAAGAAGATATAATTTCAGTTTTAAGGAGTATGCTTTGAGAGAAGTAGATAGTCTTTTGAAAAGTGAAGAAGTAAAGTAAGAAAAGAAGATAGAGTTTCAGTTTAAAGGAGTATGCTTTGAGAAGAAATAATAGATTGAAAAGTGAAGAAGTAAAGTAAGAAAAGAAGATAGAATTTCAGTTTTAAGGAGTATGCTTTGAGAGTAAAGAAGTATTTAGAGAAGTGAAGAAGTAAAGTAAGAAAAGAAGATATAATTTCAGTTTTAAGGAGTATCCTTTGAGAGAAGTAGTTTGTATTTTGAAAAGTGAAGTAAAGTAAGAAAAGAAGATATAATTTCAGTTTTAAGGAGTATGCTTTGAGAAGTAGTTAGTATTTAGAAAAGTGAAGAAGTAAAGTAAGAAAAGAAGATAGAATTTCAGTTTTAAGGAGTATGCTTTGAGAGTAAAGAAGTATTTAGAGAAGTAAAGAAGTAAAGTAAGAAAAGAAGATAGAATTTCAGTTTTAAAGAGTATCCTTTGAGAGAAGTAGATAGTCTTTTGAAAAGTGAAGAAGTAAAGTAAGAAAAGAAGATATAATTTCAGTTTTAAGGAGTATGCTTTGAGAGTAAAGAAGTATTTAGAGAAGTAAAGAAGTAAAGTAAGAAAAGAAGATAGAGTTTCATTTTAAAGGAGTATGCTTTGAGAGAAGAGAAGAATTTAGAAAAGTGAAGAAGTAAAGTAAGAAAATAAGATAGAATTTCAGTTTTAAGGAGTATGTTTTAGAAGTAGTTTGTATTTTGAAAAGTGAAGTAAAGTAAGAAAAGAAGATAGAGTTTCAGTTTTAAGGAGTATGCTTTGAGAAGTAATAATAATTATAAAAGTGAAGAAGTAAAGTAAGAAAAGAAGATAGAGTTTCAGTTTAAAGGAGTATGCTTTGAGAAGTAATAAGTATTTAGAAAAGTGAAGAAGTAAAGTAAGAAAAGAAGATAGAATTTCAGTTTTAAGGAGTATGTTTTAGAAGTAGTTTGTATTTAGAGAAGTGAAGAAGTAAAGTAAGAAAAGAAGATAGAGTTTCAGTTTTAAGGAGTATGCTTTGAGAGTAAAGAAGTATTTAGAGAAGTGAAGAAGAAAAGTAAGAAAAGAAGATAGAATTTCAGTTTTAAGGAGTATGCTTTGAGAGAAAAGAAGAATTTAGAAAAGTGAAGAAGCAAAGTAAGAAAAGAAGATAGAATTTCAGTTTAAAGGAGTATGCTTTGAGAGTAAAGAAGTATTTAGAGAAGTGAAGAAGTAAAGTAAGAAAAGAAGATAGAGTTTCAGTTTTAAGGAGTATGTTTTAGAAGTAGTTTGTATTTAGAAAAGTGAAGAAGTAAAGTAAGAAAAGAAGATAGAGTTTACAGTTTTAAGGAGTATGCTTTGAGAAGTAGTTAGTATTTAGAAAAGTGAAGAAGTAAAGTAAGAAAAGAAGATAGAATTTCAGTTTTAAGGAGTATGTTTTAGAAGTAGTTTGTATTTAGAGAAGTGAAGAAGTAAAGTAAGAAAAGAAGATAGAGTTTCAGTTTTAAGGAGTATCCTTTGAGAGAAGAGAAAAATTTAGAGAAGTAAAGAAGTAAAGTAAGAAAAGAAGATAGAATTTCAGTTTTAAGGAGTATGTTTTAGAAGTAGTTTGTATTTTGAAAAGTGAAGTAAAGTAAGAAAAGAAGATAGAATTTCAGTTTTAAGGAGTATGCTTTGAGAGTGAAGAAGTATTTAGAGAAGTGAAGAAGTAAAGTAAGAAAAGAAGATAGAATTTCAGTTTTAAGGAGTATGCTTTGAGAGTAAAGAAGTATTTAGAGAAGTGAAGAAGTAAAGTAAGAAAAGAAGATAGAATTTCAGTTTTAAGGAGTATGCTTTGAGAGAAGTAGAAGTCTTTTGAGAAGTAAAGAAGTAAAGTAAGAAAAGAAGATAGAATTTCAGTTTTAAGGAGTATGCTTTGAGAGTAAAGAAGTATTTAGAGAAGTGAAGAAGTAAAGTAAGAAAAGAAGATAGAATTTCAGTTTTAAGGAGTATGCTTTGAGAGTAAAGAAGAATTTAGAAAAGTGAAGTAAAGTAAGAAAAGAAGATATAATTTCAGTTTTAAGGAGTATGTTTTAGAAGTAGTTTGTATTTTGAAAAGTGAAGTAAAGTAAGAAAAGAAGATAGAGTTTCAGTTTTAAGGAGTATGCTTTGAGAGTAAAGAAGTATTTAGAGAAGTGAAGAAGTAAAGTAAGAAAAGAAGATAGAGTTTCAGTTTTAAGGAGTATGCTTTGAGAGTAAAGAAGTATTTAGAAAAGTGAAGAAGTAAAGTAAGAAAAGAAGATAGAATTTCAGTTTTAAGGAGTATGTTTTAGAAGTAGTTTGTATTTTGAAAAGTGAAGTAAAGTAAGAAAAGAAGATAGAGTTTCAGTTTTAAGGAGTATGCTTTGAGAAGTAATAAGTATTTAGAAAAGTGAAGAAGCAAAGTAAGAAAAGAAGATAGAGTTTACAGTTTTAAGGAGTATGCTTTGAGAGTAAAGAAGAATTTAGAAAAGTGAAGAAGCAAAGTAAGAAAAGAAGATAGAATTTCAGTTTTAAGGAGTATGTTTTAGAAGTAGTTTGTATTTAGAGAAGTGAAGAAGTAAAGTAAGAAAAGAAGATAGAGTTTCAGTTTTAAGGAGTATGCTTTGAGAGAAGAGAAAAATTTAGAAAAGTGAAGAAGTAAAGTAAGAAAAGAAGATAGAATTTCAGTTTTAAGGAGTATGTTTTAGAAGTAGTTTGTATTTTGAAAAGTGAAGTAAAGTAAGAAAAGAAGATATAATTTCAGTTTTAAGGAGTATCCTTTGAGAGAAGTAGATAGTCTTTTGAAAAGTGAAGAAGTAAAGTAAGAAAAGAAGATAGAGTTTCAGTTTTAAGGAGTATGCTTTGAGAGTAAAGAAGTATTTAGAGAAGTAAAGAAGTAAAGTAAGAAAAGAAGATAGAATTTCAGTTTTAAGGAGTATGCTTTGAGAGAAAAGAAGAATTTAGAAAAGTGAAGAAGCAAAGTAAGAAAAGAAGATAGAATTTCAGTTTTAAGGAGTATGCTTTGAGAGTAAAGAAGTATTTAGAGAAGTGAAGAAGTAAAGTAAGAAAAGAAGATAGAATTTCAGTTTTAAGGAGTATGCTTTGAGAGTAAAGAAGAATTTAGAAAAGTGAAGTAAAGTAAGAAAAGAAGATATAATTTCAGTTTTAAGGAGTATGTTTTAGAAGTAGTTTGTATTTTGAAAAGTGAAGTAAAGTAAGAAAAGAAGATAGAGTTTCAGTTTTAAGGAGTATGCTTTGAGAGTAAAGAAGTATTTAGAGAAGTGAAGAAGTAAAGTAAGAAAAGAAGATAGAGTTTCAGTTTTAAGGAGTATGCTTTGAGAAGTAGTTAGTATTTAGAAAAGTGAAGAAGTAAAGTAAGAAAAGAAGATAGAGTTTCAGTTTTAAGGAGTATGCTTTGAGAGTAAAGAAGTATTTAGAAAAGTAAAGAAGTAAAGTAAGAAAAGAAGATAGAATTTCAGTTTTAAAGAGTATGCTTTGAGAAGTAGTTAGTATTTAGAAAAGTGAAGAAGTAAAGTAAGAAAAGAAGATAGAGTTTCAGTTTTAAGGAGTATGCTTTGAGAGTAAAGAAGTATTTAGAGAAGTGAAGAAGTAAAGTAAGAAAAGAAGATAGAGTTTCAGTTTTAAGGAGTATGCTTTGAGAAGTAGTTAGTATTTAGAAAAGTGAAGAAGTAAAGTAAGAAAAGAAGATAGAGTTTCAGTTTTAAGGAGTATGCTTTGAGAGTAAAGAAGTATTTAGAGAAGTAAAGAAGTAAAGTAAGAAAAGAAGATAGAATTTCAGTTTTAAAGAGTATGCTTTGAGAAGTAGTTAGTATTTAGAAAAGTGAAGAAGTAAAGTAAGAAAAGAAGATAGAGTTTCAGTTTTAAGGAGTATGCTTTGAGAAGTAAAAAGTATTTAGAAAAGTGAAGAAGTAAAGTAAGAAAAGAAGATAGAATTTCAGTTTTAAGGAGTATCCTTTGAGAGAAGTAGATTGTCTTTTGAAAAGTGAAGAAGTAAAGTAAGAAAAGAAGATAGAGTTTCAGTTTTAAGGAGTATGCTTTGAGAAGAAATAATAGATTGAAAAGTGAAGAAGTAAAGTAAGAAAGGAAGATAGAATTTCAGTTTTAAGGAGTATGCTTTGGTAAGTAATAAGTATTTAGAAAAGTGAAGAAGTAAAGTAAGAAAAGAAGATAGAGTTTCATTTTAAAGGAGTATGTTTTAGAAGTAGTTTGTATTTTGAAAAGTGAAGTAAAGTAAGAAAAGAAGATAGAGTTTCAGTTTTAAGGAGTATGCTTTGAGAGTAAAGAAGTATTTAGAGAAGTGAAGAAGTAAAGTAAGAAAAGAAGATAGAGTTTCAGTTTTAAGGAGTATGCTTTGAGAGTAAAGAAGTATTTAGAGAAGTAAAGAAGTAAAGTAAGAAAAGAAGATAGAGTTTCAGTTTTAAGGAGTATGATTTGAGAGAAGAGAAGAATTCAGAAAAGTGAAGAAGTAAAGTAAGAAAAGAAGATAGAGTTTCAGTTTTAAGGAGTATGTTTTAGAAGTAGTTTGTATTTTGAAAAGTGAAGTAAAGTAAGAAAAGAAGATATAATTTCAGTTTTAAGGAGTATCCTTTGAGAGAAGTAGATAGTCTTTTGAAAAGTGAAGAAGTAAAGTAAGAAAAGAAGATAGAGTT
Source organism: Loxodes magnus (assembly GCA_946699065.1). NCBI lineage: Eukaryota > Ciliophora > Karyorelictea > Loxodida > Loxodidae > Loxodes > Loxodes magnus. The sequence goes on along the minus strand of CAMPDV010003304.1, from coordinate 13,700 downwards.
TACAGTTTTAAGGAGTATGCTTTGAGAGTAAAGAAGTATTTAGAGAAGTAAAGAAGTAAAGTAAGAAAAGAAGATAGAATTTCAGTTTTAAGGAGTATGTTTGAGAAAAGAAGTATTTTGAAAAGTGAAGAAGTAAAGTAAGAAAAGAAGATAGAGTTTCAGTTTTAAGGAGTATGCTTTGAGAGTAAAGAAGTATTTAGAGAAGTAAAGAAGTAAAGTAAGAAAAGAAGATAGAGTTTCAGTTTTAAGGAGTATGCTTTGAGAGTAAAGAAGTATTTAGAGAAGTAAAGAAGTAAAGTAAGAAAAGAAGATAGAGTTTCAGTTTTAAGGAGTATGATTTGAGAGAAGAGAAGAATTCAGAAAAGTGAAGAAGCAAAGTAAGAAAAGAAGATAGAATTTCAGTTTTAAGGAGTATGTTTTAGAAGTAGTTTGTATTTTGAAAAGTGAAGTAAAGTAAGAAAAGAAGATATAATTTCAGTTTTAAGGAGTATCCTTTGAGAGAAGTAGATAGTCTTTTGAAAAGTGAAGAAGTAAAGTAAGAAAAGAAGATAGAGTTTACAGTTTTAAGGAGTATGCTTTGAGAGTAAAGAAGTATTTAGAGAAGTAAAGAAGTAAAGTAAGAAAAGAAGATATAATTTCAGTTTTAAGGAGTATCCTTTGAGAGAAGTAGATAGTCTTTTGAAAAGTGAAGAAGTAAAGTAAGAAAAGAAGATAGAGTTTCAGTTTTAAGGAGTATGCTTTGAGAGTAAAGAAGTATTTAGAGAAGTAAAGAAGTAAAGTAAGAAAAGAAGATAGAATTTCAGTTTTAAGGAGTATGCTTTGAGAGTAAAGAAGTATTTAGAAAAGTGAAGAAGTAAAGTAAGAAAAGAAGATAGAGTTTCAGTTTTAAGGAGTATGCTTTGAGAGTAAAGAAGTATTTAGAGAAGTAAAGAAGTAAAGTAAGAAAAGAAGATAGAATTTCAGTTTTAAGGAGTATGTTTAAAAGTAGTTTGTATTTTGAAAAGTGAAGAAGTAAAGTAAGAAAAGAAGATAGAGTTTACAGTTTTAAGGAGTATGCTTTGAGAGTAAAGAAGTATTTAGAGAAGTAAAGAAGTAAAGTAAGAAAAGAAGATAGAATTTCAGTTTTAAGGAGTATGCTTTGAGAGTAAAGAAGTATTTAGAAAAGTGAAGAAGTAAAGTAAGAAAAGAAGATAGAGTTTACAGTTTTAAGGAGTATGCTTTGAGAGTAAAGAAGTATTTAGAGAAGTAAAGAAGTAAAGTAAGAAAAGAAGATAGAGTTTCAGTTTTAAGGAGTATGTTTTAGAAGTAGTTTGTATTTTGAAAAGTGAAATAAAGTAAGAAAAGAAGATATAATTTCAGTTTTAAGGAGTATCCTTTGAGAGAAGTAGATAGTCTTTTGAAAAGTGAAGAAGTAAAGTAAGAAAAGAAGATAGAGTTTACAGTTTTAAGGAGTATGCTTTGAGAGTAAAGAAGTATTTAGAGAAGTAAAGAAGTAAAGTAAGAAAAGAAGATAGAATTTCAGTTTTAAGGAGTATGCTTTGAGAGTAAAGAAGAATTTAGAAAAGTGAAGAAGTAAAGTAAGAAAAGAAGATAGAATTTCAGTTTTAAGGAGTATGCTTTGAGAGTAAAGAAGTATTTAGAGAAGTGAAGAAGTAAAGTAAGAAAAGAAGATATAATTTCAGTTTTAAGGAGTATCCTTTGAGAGAAGTAGATAGTCTTTTGAAAAGTGAAGAAGTAAAGTATGAAAAGAAGATAGAGTTTACAGTTTTAAGGAGTATGCTTTGAGAGTAAAGAAGTATTTAGAGAAGTAAAGAAGTAAAGTAAGAAAAGAAGATAGAATTTCAGTTTTAAGGAGTATGTTTTAGAAGTAGTTTGTATTTTGAAAAGTGAAGAAGTAAAGTAAGAAAAGAAGATAGAGTTTCAGTTTTAAGGAGTATGTTTTAGAAGTAGTTTGTATTTTGAAAAGTGAAATAAAGTAAGAAAAGAAGATAGAATTTCAGTTTTAAGGAGTATCCTTTGAGAGAAGTAGATAGTCTTTTGAAAAGTGAAGAAGTAAAGTAAGAAAAGAAGATAGAGTTTCAGTTTTAAGGAGTATGCTTTGAGAGTAAAGAAGTATTTAGAGAAGTAAAGAAGTAAAGTAAGAAAAGAAGATAGAATTTCAGTTTTAAGGAGTATGATTTGAGAGAAGAGAAGAATTTAGAAAAGTGAAGAAGCAAAGTAAGAAAAGAAGATAGAATTTCAGTTTTAAGGAGTATCCTTTGAGAGAAGTAGATAGTCTTTTGAAAAGTGAAGAAGTAAAGTAAGAAAAGAAGATAGAGTTTCAGTTTTAAGGAGTATGCTTTGAGAGAAAAGAAGAATTTAGAAAAGTGAAGAAGCAAAGTAAGAAAAGAAGATAGAATTTCAGTTTTAAGGAGTATCCTTTGAGAGAAGTAGATAGTCTTTTGAAAAGTGAAGAAGTAAAGTAAGAAAAGAAGATAGAGTTTCAGTTTTAAGGAGTATGATTTGAGAGAAGAGAAGAATTTAGAAAAGTGAAGAAGCAAAGTAAGAAAAGAAGATAGAATTTCAGTTTTAAGGAGTATGTTTTAGAAGTAGTTTGTATTTTGAAAAGTGAAGTAAAGTAAGAAAAGAAGATATAATTTCAGTTTTAAGGAGTATCCTTTGAGAGAAGTAGATAGTCTTTTGAAAAGTGAAGAAGTAAAGTAAGAAAAGAAGATAGAGTTTCAGTTTTAAGGAGTATGATTTGAGAGAAGAGAAGAATTTAGAAAAGTGAAGAAGCAAAGTAAGAAAAGAAGATAGAATTTCAGTTTTAAGGAGTATGTTTTAGAAGTAGTTTGTATTTTGAAAAGTGAAGTAAAGTAAGAAAAGAAGATATAATTTCAGTTTTAAGGAGTATCCTTTGAGAGAAGTAGATAGTCTTTTGAAAAGTGAAGAAGTAAAGTAAGAAAAGAAGATAGAGTTTCAGTTTTAAGGAGTATGCTTTGAGAGTAAAGAAGTATTTAGAGAAGTGAAGAAGTAAAGTAAGAAAAGAAGATAGAATTTCAGTTTTAAGGAGTATGATTTGAGAGTAAAGAAGTATTTAGAGAAGTGAAGAAGTAAAGTAAGAAAAGAAGATAGAATTTCAGTTTTAAGGAGTATGCTTTGAGAGTAAAGAAGAATTTAGAAAAGTGAAGAAGCAAAGTAAGAAAAGAAGATAGAGTTTCAGTTTTAAGGAGTATGTTTTAGAAGTAGTTTGTATTTTGAAAAGTGAAGTAAAGTAAGAAAAGAAGATATAATTTCAGTTTTAAGGAGTATCCTTTGAGAGAAGTAGATAGTCTTTTGAAAAGTGAAGAAGTAAAGTAAGAAAAGAAGATAGAGTTTACAGTTTTAAGGAGTATGCTTTGAGAGTAAAGAAGTATTTAGAGAAGTGAAGAAGTAAAGTAAGAAAAGAAGATAGAATTTCAGTTTTAAGGAGTATGATTTGAGAGTAAAGAAGTATTTAGAGAAGTGAAGAAGTAAAGTAAGAAAAGAAGATAGAATTTCAGTTTTAAGGAGTATGCTTTGAGAGTAAAGAAGAATTTAGAAAAGTGAAGAAGCAAAGTAAGAAAAGAAGATAGAATTTCAGTTTTAAGGAGTATCCTTTGAGAGAAGTAGATAGTCTTTTGAAAAGTGAAGAAGTAAAGTAAGAAAAGAAGACAGAGTTTCAGTTTTAAGGAGTATGCTTTGAGAGTAAAGAAGTATTTAGAGAAGTGAAGAAGTAAAGTAAAAAAAGAAGATAGAATTTCAGTTTTAAGGAGTATGCTTTGAGAAGTAATAAGTATTTAGAAAAGTGAAGAAGTAAAGTAAGAAAAGAAGATAGAGTTTCATTTTAAAGGAGTATGTTTTAGAAGTAGTTTGTATTTAGAGAAGTGAAGAAGTAAAGTAAGAAAAGAAGATAGAGTTTACAGTTTTAAGGAGTATGCTTTGAGAGTAAAGAAGAATTTAGAAAAGTGAAGAAGCAAAGTAAGAAAAGAAGATAGAATTTCAGTTTTAAGGAGTATGTTTTAGAAGTAGTTTGTATTTAGAGAAGTGAAGAAGTAAAGTAAGAAAAGAAGATAGAGTTTCAGTTTTAAGGAGTATGCTTTGAGAGAAGAGAAAAATTTAGAAAAGTGAAGAAGTAAAGTAAGAAAAGAAGATAGAATTTCAGTTTTAAGGAGTATCCTTTGAGAGAAGTAGATAGTCTTTTGAAAAGTGAAGAAGTAAAGTAAGAAAAGAAGATAGAGTTTCAGTTTTAAGGAGTATGCTTTGAGAGTAAAGAAGTATTTAGAGAAGTAAAGAAGTAAAGTAAGAAAAGAAGATAGAATTTCAGTTTTAAGGAGTATGCTTTGAGAGTAAAGAAGTATTTAGAGAAGTGAAGAAGTAAAGTAAGAAAAGAAGATAGAATTTCAGTTTTAAGGAGTATGTTTTAGAATCAGTTTGTATTTTGAAAAGTGAAGTAAAGTAAGAAAAGAAGATATAATTTCAGTTTTAAGGAGTATGTTTTAGAAGTAGTTTGTATTTTGAAAAGTGAAGTAAAGTAAGAAAAGAAGATATAATTTCAGTTTTAAGGAGTATCCTTTGAGAGAAGTAGATAGTCTTTTGAAAAGTGAAGAAGTAAAGTAAGAAAAGAAGATAGAGTTTCAGTTTTAAGGAGTATGCTTTGAGAGTAAAGAAGTATTTAGAGAAGTGAAGAAGCAAAGTAAGAAAAGAAGATAGAATTTCAGTTTTAAGGAGTATGTTTTAGAAGTAGTTTGTATTTTGAAAAGTGAAGTAAAGTAAGAAAAGAAGATATAATTTCAGTTTTAAGGAGTATCCTTTGAGAGAAGTAGATAGTCTTTTGAAAAGTGAAGAAGTAAAGTAAGAAAAGAAGATAGAGTTTCAGTTTTAAGGAGTATGATTTGAGAGAAGAGAAGAATTTAGAAAAGTGAAGAAGCAAAGTAAGAAAAGAAGATAGAATTTCAGTTTTAAGGAGTATGTTTTAGAAGTAGTTTGTATTTTGAAAAGTGAAGTAAAGTAAGAAAAGAAGATAGAATTTCAGTTTTAAGGAGTATGCTTTGAGAGTAAAGAAGTATTTAGAGAAGTGAAGAAGTAAAGTAAGAAAAGAAGATAGAGTTTCAGTTTTAAGGAGTATGCTTTGAGAGTAAAGAAGTATTTAGAGAAGTGAAGAAGTAAAGTAAGAAAAGAAGATAGAGTTTCATTTTAAAGGAGTATGTTTTAGAAGTAGTTTGTATTTAGAGAAGTGAAGAAGTAAAGTAAGAAAAGAAGATAGAGTTTACAGTTTTAAGGAGTATGCTTTGAGAGTAAAGAAGAATTTAGAAAAGTGAAGAAGCAAAGTAAGAAAAGAAGATAGAATTTCAGTTTTAAGGAGTATGTTTTAGAAGTAGTTTGTATTTAGAGAAGTGAAGAAGTAAAGTAAGAAAAGAAGATAGAGTTTCAGTTTTAAGGAGTATGCTTTGAGAGAAGAGAAAAATTTAGAAAAGTGAAGTAAAGTAAGAAAAGAAGATATAATTTCAGTTTTAAGGAGTATGTTTTAGAAGTAGTTTGTATTTTGAAAAGTGAAGTAAAGTAAGAAAAGAAGATAGAATTTCAGTTTTAAGGAGTATCCTTTGAGAGAAGTAGATAGTCTTTTGAAAAGTGAAGAAGTAAAGTAAGAAAAGAAGACAGAGTTTCAGTTTTAAGGAGTATGCTTTGAGAGTAAAGAAGTATTTAGAGAAGTAAAGAAGTAAAGTAAGAAAAGAAGATAGAATTTCAGTTTTAAGGAGTATGCTTTGAGAAGTAATAAGTATTTAGAAAAGTGAAGAAGTAAAGTAAGAAAAGAAGATAGAGTTTCATTTTAAAGGAGTATGTTTTAGAAGTAGTTTGTATTTAGAGAAGTGAAGAAGTAAAGTAAGAAAAGAAGATAGAGTTTACAGTTTTAAGGAGTATGCTTTGAGAGTAAAGAAGAATTTAGAAAAGTGAAGAAGCAAAGTAAGAAAAGAAGATAGAATTTCAGTTTTAAGGAGTATGTTTTAGAAGTAGTTTGTATTTAGAGAAGTGAAGAAGTAAAGTAAGAAAAGAAGATAGAGTTTCAGTTTTAAGGAGTATGCTTTGAGAGAAGAGAAAAATTTAGAAAAGTGAAGAAGTAAAGTAAGAAAAGAAGATATAATTTCAGTTTTAAGGAGTATGTTTTAGAAGTAGTTTGTATTTTGAAAAGTGAAGTAAAGTAAGAAAAGAAGATAGAGTTTCAGTTTTAAGGAGTATGCTTTGAGAGTAAAGAAGTATTTAGAGAAGTGAAGAAGTAAAGTAAGAAAAGAAGATAGAGTTTCAGTTTTAAGGAGTATGCTTTGAGAGTAAAGAAGTATTTAGAAAAGTGAAGAAGTAAAGTAAGAAAAAAAGATATAATTTCAGTTTTAAGGAGTATCCTTTGAGAGAAGTAGATAGTCTTTTGAAAAGTGAAGAAGTAAAGTATGAAAAGAAAATAGAGTTTACAGTTTTAAGGAGTATGCTTTGAGAGTAAAGAAGTATTTAGAGAAGTAAAGAAGTAAAGTAAGAAAAGAAGATAGAATTTCAGTTTTAAGGAGTATGTTTTAGAAGTAGTTTGTATTTTGAAAAGTGAAGAAGTAAAGTAAGAAAAGAAGATAGAGTTTCAGTTTTAAGGAGTATGTTTTAGAAGTAGTTTGTATTTTGAAAAGTGAAATAAAGTAAGAAAAGAAGATATAATTTCAGTTTTAAGGAGTATCCTTTGAGAGAAGTAGATAGTCTTTTGAAAAGTGAAGAAGTAAAGTAAGAAAAGAAGATAGAGTTTACAGTTTTAAGGAGTATGCTTTGAGAGTAAAGAAGTATTTAGAGAAGTGAAGAAGTAAAGTAAGAAAAGAAGATAGAATTTCAGTTTTAAGGAGTATGATTTGAGAGTAAAGAAGTATTTAGAGAAGTGAAGAAGTAAAGTAAGAAAAGAAGATAGAATTTCAGTTTTAAGGAGTATGCTTTGAGAGTAAAGAAGAATTTAGAAAAGTGAAGAAGCAAAGTAAGAAAAGAAGATAGAATTTCAGTTTTAAGGAGTATGTTTTAGAAGTAGTTTGTATTTTGAAAAGTGAAGTAAAGTAAGAAAAGAAGATATAATTTCAGTTTTAAGGAGTATCCTTTGAGAGAAGTAGATAGTCTTTTGAAAAGTGAAGAAGTAAAGTAAGAAAAGAAGATAGAGTTTCAGTTTTAAGGAGTATGTTTTAGAAGTAGTTTGTATTTTGAAAAGTGAAGTAAAGTAAGAAAAGAAGATATAATTTCAGTTTTAAGGAGTATGCTTTGAGAGTAAAGAAGTATTTAGAGAAGTGAAGAAGTAAAGTAAGAAAAGAAGATAGAATTTCAGTTTTAAGGAGTATGCTTTGAGAGTAAAGAAGTATTTAGAGAAGTGAAGAAGTAAAGTAAGAAAAGAAGATAGAATTTCAGTTTTAAGGAGTATGTTTTAGAAGTAGTTTGTATTTTGAAAAGTGAAGTAAAGTAAGAAAAGAAGATATAATTTCAGTTTTAAGGAGTATCCTTTGAGAGAAGTAGATAGTCTTTTGAAAAGTGAAGAAGTAAAGTAAGAAAAGAAGATAGAGTTTCAGTTTTAAGGAGTATCCTTTGAGAGAAGTAGATAGTCTTTTGAAAAGTGAAGAAGTAAAGTAAGAAAAGAAGATAGAGTTTACAGTTTTAAGGAGTATGCTTTGAGAGTAAAGAAGTATTTAGAGAAGTGAAGAAGTAAAGTAAGAAAAGAAGATAGAATTTCAGTTTTAAGGAGTATGATTTGAGAGTAAAGAAGTATTTAGAGAAGTGAAGAAGTAAAGTAAGAAAAGAAGATAGAATTTCAGTTTTAAGGAGTATGCTTTGAGAGTAAAGAAGAATTTAGAAAAGTGAAGAAGCAAAGTAAGAAAAGAAGATAGAATTTCAGTTTTAAGGAGTATGTTTTAGAAGTAGTTTGTATTTTGAAAAGTGAAGTAAAGTAAGAAAAGAAGATATAATTTCAGTTTTAAGGAGTATCCTTTGAGAGAAGTAGATAGTCTTTTGAAAAGTGAAGAAGTAAAGTAAGAAAAGAAGATAGAGTTTCAGTTTTAAGGAGTATGCTTTGAGAGTAAAGAAGTATTTAGAGAAGTGAAGAAGTAAAGTAAGAAAAGAAGATAGAATTTCAGTTTTAAGGAGTATGATTTGAGAGTAAAGAAGTATTTAGAGAAGTAAAGAAGTAAAGTAAGAAAAGAAGATAGAGTTTCAGTTTTAAGGAGTATGTTTTAGAAGTAGATAGTCTTTTGAAAAGTGAAGAAGTAAAGTAAGAAAATAAGATAGAGTTTCAGTTTTAAGGAGTATGTTTTAGAAGTAGTTTGTATTTTGAAAAGTGAAGTAAAGTAAGAAAAGAAGATATAATTTCAGTTTTAAGGAGTATCCTTTGAGAGAAGTAGATAGTCTTTTGAAAAGTGAAGAAGTAAAGTAAGAAAAGAAGATAGAGTTTACAGTTTTAAGGAGTATGCTTTGAGAGTAAAGAAGTATTTAGAGAAGTAAAGAAGTAAAGTAAGAAAAGAAGATAGAATTTCAGTTTTAAGGAGTATGCTTTGAGAGAAGAGAAGAATTTAGAAAAGTGAAGTAAAGTAAGAAAAGAAGATAGAGTTTCAGTTTTAAGGAGTATCCTTTGAGAGTAAAGAAGTATTTAGAGAAGTGAAGAAGTAAAGTAAGAAAAGAAGATAGAGTTTCAGTTTTAAGGAGTATGCTTTGAGAGTAAAGAAGTATTTAGAAAAGTGAAGAAGTAAAGTAAGAAAAGAAGATAGAATTTCAGTTTTAAGGAGTATGTTTTAGAAGCAGTTAGTATTTTGAAAAGTGAAGTAAAATAAGAAAAGAAGATATAATTTCAGTTTTAAGGAGTATCCTTTGAGAGAAGTAGATAGTCTTTTGAAAAGTGAAGAAGTAAAGTAAGAAAAGAAGATAGAGTTTCAGTTTTAAGGAGTATGCTTTGAGAGTAAAGAAGTATTTAGAAAAGTAAAGAAGTAAAGTAAGAAAAGAAGATAGAATTTCAGTTTTAAGGAGTATGCTTTGAGAGAAAAGAAGAATTTAGAAAAGTGAAGAAGCAAAGTAAGAAAAAAAGATATAATTTCAGTTTTAAGGAGTATGTTTTAGAAGCAGTTAGTATTTTGAAAAGTGAAGTAAAATAAGAAAAGAAGATATAATTTCAGTTTTAAGGAGTATCCTTTGAGAGAAGTAGATAGTCTTTTGAAAAGTGAAGAAGTAAAGTAAGAAAAGAAGATAGAGTTTCAGTTTTAAGGAGTATGCTTTGAGAAGTAATAATAATTATAAAAGTGAAGAAGTAAAGTAAGAAAAGAAGATAGAGTTTCAGTTTAAAGGAGTATGCTTTGAGAAGTAATAAGTATTTAGAAAAGTGAAGAAGCAAAGTAAGAAAAGAAGATAGAGTTTCAGTTTTAAGGAGTATGCTTTGAGAGAAAATAAGAATTTAGAAAAGTAAAGAAGTAAAGTAAGAAAAGAAGATAGAATTTCAGTTTTAAGGAGTATGTTTTAGAAATAGTTTGTATTTTGAAAAGTGAAGTAAAGTAAGAAAAGAAGATAGAGTTTACAGTTTTAAGGAGTATGCTTTGAGAGTAAAGAAGTATTTAGAGAAGTAAAGAAGTAAAGTAAGAAAAGAAGATAGAGTTTCAGTTTTAAGGAGTATGATTTGAGAGAAGAGAAGAATTTAGAAAAGTGAAGAAGCAAAGTAAGAAAAGAAGATAGAATTTCAGTTTTAAGGAGTATGTTTTAGAAGCAGTTAGTATTTTGAAAAGTGAAGTAAAATAAGAAAAGAAGATATAATTTCAGTTTTAAGGAGTATCCTTTGAGAGAAGTAGATAGTCTTTTGAAAAGTGAAGAAGTAAAGTAAGAAAAGAAGATAGAGTTTCAGTTTTTAGGAGTATGCTTTGAGAAGTAATAATTATTATAAAAGTGAAGAAGTAAAGTAAGAAAAGAAGATAGAGTTTCAGTTTAAAGGAGTATGTTTTAGAAGCAGTTAGTATTTTGAAAAGTGAAGTAAAATAAGAAAAGAAGATATAATTTCAGTTTTAAGGAGTATGCTTTGAGAGAAGTAGATAGTCTTTTGAAAAGTGAAGAAGTAAAGTAAGAAAAGAAGATAGAGTTTCAGTTTTTAGGAGTATGCTTTGAGAAGTAATAATTATTATAAAAGTGAAGAAGTAAAGTAAGAAAAGAAGATAGAATTTCAGTTTTAAGGAGTATGTTTTAGAAGCAGTTAGTATTTTGAAAAGTGAAGTAAAATAAGAAAAGAAGATATAATTTCAGTTTTAAGGAGTATGCTTTGAGAGAAGTAGATAGTCTTTTGAAAAGTGAAGAAGTAAAGTAAGAAAAGAAGATAGAGTTTCAGTTTTAAGGAGTATGCTTTGAGAGTAAAGAAGTATTTAGAGAAGTGAAGAAGTAAAGTAAGAAAAGAAGATAGAGTTTCAGTTTTAAGGAGTATGCTTTGAGAGTAAAGAAGTATTTAGAGAAGTAAAGAAGTAAAGTAAGAAAAGAAGATAGAGTTTCAGTATTAAGGAGTATGTTTTAGAAGTAGTTTGTATTTTGAAAAGTGAAGTAAAGTAAGAAAAGAAGATATAATTTCAGTTTTAAGGAGTATCCTTTGAGAGAAGTAGATAGTCTTTTGAAAAGTGAAGAAGTAAAGTAAGAAAATAAGATAGAGTTTCAGTTTTAAGGAGTATGATTTGAGAGTAAAGAAGTATTTAGAAAAGTGAAGAAGCAAAGTAAGAAAAGAAGATAGAATTTCAGTTTTAAGGAGTATGTTTTAGAAGTAGTTTGTATTTTGAAAAGTGAAGTAAAGTAAGAAAAGAAGATATAATTTCAGTTTTAATGAGTATCCTTTGAGAGAAGTAGATAGTCTTTTGAAAAGTGAAGAAGTAAAGTAAGAAAAGAAGATAGAGTTTCAGTTTTAAGGAGTATGTTTTAGAAGTAGTTTGTATTTTGAAAAGTGAAGTAAAGTAAGAAAAGAAGATATAATTTCAGTTTTAAGGAGTATGCTTTGAGAGTAAAGAAGTATTTAGAGAAGTAAAGAAGTAAAGTAAGAAAAGAAGATAGAATTTCAGTTTTAAGGAGTATGCTTTGAGAGTAAAGAAGAATTTAGAGAAGTGAAGAAGTAAAGTAAGGAAAGAAGATAGAGTTTCAGTTTTAAGGAGTATGTTTTAGAAGTAGTTTGTATTTTGAAAAGTGAAGTAAAGTAAGAAAAGAAGATATAATTTCAGTTTTAAGGAGTATCCTTTGAGAGAAGTAGATAGTCTTTTGAAAAGTGAAGAAGTAAAGTAAGAAAAGAAGATAGAGTTTCAGTTTTAAGGAGTATGCTTTGAGAGAAGAGAAGTATTTAGAGAAGTGAAGAAGTAAAGTAAGAAAAGAAGATAGAATTTCAGTTTTAAGGAGTATGTTTTAGAAGTAGTTTGTATTTTGAAAAGTGAAGTAAAGTAAGAAAAGAAGATATAATTTCAGTTTTAAGGAGTATCCTTTGAGAGAAGTAGATAGTCTTTTGAAAAGTGAAGAAGTAAAGTAAGAAAAGAAGATATAATTTCAGTTTTAAGGAGTATCCTTTGAGAGAAGTAGATAGTCTTTTGAAAAGTGAAGAAGTAAAGTAAGAAAAGAAGATAGAGTTTCAGTTTTAAGGAGTATGTTTTAGAAGTAGTTTGTATTTTGAAAAGTGAAGTAAAGTAAGAAAAGAAGATATAATTTCAGTTTTAAGGAGTATGCTTTGAGAGAAGTAGATAGTCTTTTGAAAAGTGAAGAAGTAAAGTAAGAAAAGAAGATAGAGTTTCAGTTTTAAGGAGTATGATTTGAGAGAAGAGAAGAATTTAGAAAAGTGAAGAAGCAAAGTAAGAAAAGAAGATAGAGTTTCAGTTTTAAGGAGTATGTTTTAGAAGTAGTTTGTATTTTGAAAAGTGAAGTAAAGTAAGAAAAGAAGATATAATTTCAGTTTTAATGAGTATCCTTTGAGAGAAGTAGATAGTCTTTTGAAAAGTGAAGAAGTAAAGTAAGAAAAGAAGATAGAGTTTCAGTTTTAAGGAGTATGTTTTAGAAGTAGTTTGTATTTTGAAAAGTGAAGTAAAGTAAGAAAAGAAGATATAATTTCAGTTTTAAGGAGTATGCTTTGAGAGTAAAGAAGTATTTAGAGAAGTAAAGAAGTAAAGTAAGAAAAGAAGATAGAATTTCAGTTTTAAGGAGTATGCTTTGAGAGTAAAGAAGAATTTAGAGAAGTGAAGAAGTAAAGTAAGGAAAGAAGATAGAGTTTCAGTTTTAAGGAGTATGTTTTAGAAGTAGTTTGTATTTTGAAAAGTGAAGTAAAGTAAGAAAAGAAGATATAATTTCAGTTTTAAGGAGTATCCTTTGAGAGAAGTAGATAGTCTTTTGAAAAGTGAAGAAGTAAAGTAAGAAAAGAAGATAGAGTTTCAGTTTTAAGGAGTATGCTTTGAGAGTAAAGAAGTATTTAGAGAAGTGAAGAAGTAAAGTAAGAAAAGAAGATATAATTTCAGTTTTAAGGAGTATGTTTTAGAAGTAGTTTGTATTTTGAAAAGTGAAGTAAAGTAAGAAAAGAAGATATAATTTCAGTTTTAAGGAGTATCCTTTGAGAGAAGTAGATAGTCTTTTGAAAAGTGAAGAAGTAAAGTAAGAAAAGAAGATATAATTTCAGTTTTAAGGAGTATCCTTTGAGAGAAGTAGATAGTCTTTTGAAAAGTGAAGAAGTAAAGTAAGAAAAGAAGATAGAGTTTCAGTTTTAAGGAGTATGTTTTAGAAGTAGTTTGTATTTTGAAAAGTGAAGTAAAGTAAGAAAAGAAGATATAATTTCAGTTTTAAGGAGTATGCTTTGAGAGAAGTAGATAGTCTTTTGAAAAGTGAAGAAGTAAAGTAAGAAAAGAAGATAGAGTTTCAGTTTTAAGGAGTATGCTTTGAGAGTAAAGAAGTATTTAGAGAAGTGAAGAAGTAAAGTAAGAAAAGAAGATAGAATTTCAGTTTTAAGGAGTATGCTTTGAGAGAAAAGAAGAATTTAGAAAAGTGAAGAAGCAAAGTAAGAAAAGAAGATAGAGTTTCAGTTTTAAGGAGTATGTTTTAGAAGTAGTTTGTATTTAGAAAAGTGAAGTAAAGTAAGAAAAGAAGATATAATTTCAATTTTAAGGAGTATCCTTTGAGAGAAGTAGATAGTCTTTTGAAAAGTAAAGAAGTAAAGTAAGAAAAGAAGATAGAGTTTCAGTTTTAAGGAGTATGTTTTGAGAGTAAAGAAGTATTTAGAGAAGTAAAGAAGTAAAGTAAGAAAAGAAGATAGAGTTTCAGTTTTAAGGAGTATGCTTTGAGAGTAAAGAAGTATTTAGAGAAGTGAAGAAGTAAAGCAAGAAAAGAAGATAGAGTTTCAGTTTAAAGGAGTATGCTTTGAGAAGTAGTTAGTATTTTGAAAAGTGAAGAAGTAAAGTAAGAAAAGAAGATATAATTTCAGTTTTAAGGAGTATCCTTTGAGAGAAGTAGATAGTCTTTTGAAAAGTGAAGAAGTAAAGTAAGAAAAGAAGATAGAGTTTCAGTTTTAAGGAGTATGCTTTGAGAGTAAAGAAGTATTTAGAGAAGTAAAGAAGTAAAGTAAGAAAAGAAGATAGAATTTCAGTTTTAAGGAGTATGATTTGAGAGAAGAGAAAAATTTAGAAAAGTGAAGAAGCAAAGTAAGAAAAGAAGATAGAATTTCAGTTTTAAGG